>JAVKPL010006619.1:0-26994 GCA_032173675.1 Gastrolobium villosum | reverse complement strand
GGCCAACATGACGATGATGAGGGTCATGTTGGAGGAGTTGAGGGCTGGTCCTGCTGCGGGCCAGGGTCCTCCACCACCTCCACCGCCGCCACCGCCTCCACCTCCGCCTAGTCAACTGGAGGACACCCAGAGCCAGATGGGTGAGGGTAGTCACTTGACGGGGGCTATGCAGACTATCCCCGTACTTGCTGAGGATCGTGACGAGATTGATCGCCGGCTGAATGCTTTCCGCAAGCATAAGCCACCTACCTTCGATGGATCTTATGATCCCATTGCTGCTGCCAGATGGCTACAGGCGCTGGACAAGATTTTCCGGATCATGCAGTGCACCGATCCGCAGAAGCTGTTGTTCGCCACGTACATGCTGGAGGGCGAGGCCCATGAGTGGTGGACCAATCTTTCTCAGGTCTACGAGATGCAGGGCCATGTGATGACGTGGCCATTCTTCGAGGAGAGCTTTCTGGGTCAGTACTTCCCTTATGACTCACAGGAGAGGAAACAGGGGGAGTTTGATCGGTTGGTTCAGGGCTCGTTGTCTGTGGATGAGTACCTGGCCAAGTTTAATGAGCTGGTGAAGTTTTCACACTTCAGGATGGCGAGGCCTACTCCTACATTCTTGGCTGCTAAGTTCCGTAGGGGACTTAGTGAGGATATTGCTGGTTACTTAGCTGGGTCGGCTTCCAGAGATTTTGGGACACTGGTTCAGCAGTGTCGTGATATTGAGGACTTCTACAGCACGAGTAAGGCCAAGAAGGCCAAGATGGAGGTACCACAGGGTACCGGCGGTTCCACTCCCTGGAAGAATAAAAATTTTGCGAACAAGGGCAAGGGCAAGCAGATGGCGGCTAAGCAAGCGCCGAATCAGTTCAGAAAGACTGCTGCTCAGGGGAACGCCGCTAGACCTCCTGCTCCCAGATGTTCGGGATGCGGGAAGTCACATTTTGGGCCGTGTTCTACCGGGCAGCTGATATGCTTCCAGTGTGGCAAGGAGGGCCACTAGTCCAGAGATTGCCCGACGGCGAGAGTTGCTGCAGTGCAGGCTGTGCCATTGCAGATGGTTCCTACTGGGGCACCAGCAGTGCCACCTACTACGGGGCGTGTGTATACTTTGGATCGTCAGCAGTCAGACAGAGCTCCGAACTTGGTCAGAGGTACTGTTACCATTGGTGGTTCAGCTGTTGATGTATTGTTTGATTCCGGGGCAACGCATTCTTTTGTTGCTACCCCTATTGCTGTGGGGCTTGAGTTGCCCAGTGATGTGCTTTCTCCACCGATGCGGGTGACCACCGCCACCGGAGAAAAATGTTTGACCTCCACTGTTCATCGCGATGTAGCGTTTCAGTGGGATGGCCGTGACTTCTCGGGAGATCTGATAGGATTACCGATGGCCAACCTTCAGATTATTTTGGGCATGGATTGGTTGTCCAGAAACTGTGCAATGATTGATTGCTGTGCCAAGAAAGTGGTGATGTCTCCGGGTGGGTCCACAGCCAGTTCCTCACCGTTCATTTCAGTCCTGCAGGCGAGGAGGGCCTTGAGAGCAGGGGCATTTGGCTATGTCATGTTGGGAGGTTTGGTGAGTGGGACACAGGAGGATCTCACTGGCATTCCTGTGGTGAGGGAATTCCTCGAGGTGTTTCCCGAGGAGATTCCTGAGTTTCCACCACAGAGGGAGATAGAGTTCTCCATCGATTTATTGCCTGGTGTGGGGCCTATATCGTTGGCTCCATACCGGATGTCGCCACCAGAGTTGGCGGAGCTGAAGAAGCATATCGAGGAGCTTTCAGCGAAAGACTTTATTCGGCCGAGTGTGTCTCCCTGGGGAGCACCGGTCATTTTTGTGAAAAAGAAGGATGGGACCATGCGGTTGTGCACCGATTACAGACAATTGAACAAGGTGACAATCAAGAACAAGTACCCTCTTCCACGCATTGATGATTTGCTGGATCAGCTCAGAGGTGCTTGCGTGTATTCAAAGATCGATCTCCGGTCCGGTTACCATCAGATACGGGTAAAGCCGGAGGATGTCCCAAAGACAGCGTTTCGCTCGAGGTACAGGCACTACGAGTACTTGGTGATCCCGTTTGGATTCACCAACGCACCCGCAGTGTTTATGGACTACATGAACAGGATTTTCCAGCCGTACCTGGATCAGTTTGTGATCGTCTTCATTGACGACATCTTGATTTACTCCAAGACGGAGGAGGAGCATACTGAGCACTTGAAGATAGTTTTGCAAGTGCTAAAGGAGAAAAAGCTATATGCTAAGCCGTCAAAATGTGAGTTTTGGCTCAAGGCGGTGAAATTTCTGGGTCATGTAATTTCTGCTAATGGAGTTGCAGTTGATCCGAACAAGATTGAGGCCGTAATGGACTGGGAGAGGCCCAAGACGGTTACAGAAGTGAGAAGCTTCTTGGGTTTGGCAGGTTACTATCGGAGGTTCATAGAAGGATTCTCCAAGATGGTGCTACCGATGACTCGCCTTACCCGAAAGGAGACTCCATTCGTGTGGACACATGAGTGTGAGGAGTGTTTCCAGGAGTTGAAGGAGAGACTGACTACTGCTCCTGTGTTAGTCCTTCCTGATCCTGCGGAGCAATTCGAGTCATACTGCGATGCCTCTGGTAAAGGACTTGGCTGTGTGCTGATGCAGAAAGGGAAAGCGGTTGCTTACGCTTCAAGACAGTTGAAACCTCATGAGGAGAACTACCCGACTCACGACTTGGAGTTGGCAGCCATTGTTTTTGCTTTCAAGGTTTGGAGGCATTATCTGTTTGGCATGAAGTTTGCTGTATTCAGTGATCACAAGAGCCTGAAGTATCTGTTTGACCAGAAGGAGTTGAACATGAGACAGCGAAGATGGATGGAATTCTTGAAGGACTACGACTTTGAGTTGAGGTACCATCCTGGCAAGGCCAATGTGGTAGCCGATGCTTTGAGTCGGAAATCCGTAAGCTTATCCAGTTTAATGATAAATGATTACGAGATGATCGAGAAGTTCAGAGACTTGAGAGTGAACTCCTTGTTTGGGGGTGCACTGCTCGAAATGGAAACAACGGAAGTGATAAATGAGCTGATGGAAAAGATCAAAGAGGCGCAAGTACAAAGAGAGTGCCTTGATTATGTGAAGAACCAGGACGGTGTGTCTTGGAACGAGGATGGTTTGCTGCTGTTCCAGAAGAGGATCGTTATTCCTCGAGGGCCATTGACCGAGGAGGTTATGACAGAGGCTCATAAGGGCCGGTTCACTATCCACCCTGGTGCTACGAAAATGTATCAGGACTTGAAAAGAAATTTTTGGTGGCCGGGCATGAAGAAGGACATAGCGGTCTACGTGTCCAAGTGTCTAATTTGTCAGAAAGTGAAGATCGAGCACCAGAAACCGTCTGGTAAACTTCAACCTCTGGAGATTCCACAATGGAAGTGGGAGAGTATTTCCATGGACTTCGTGGTGGGATTGCCCAAAACTCAGGCTGGTTGTGACTCTATCTGGGTCATTGTGGACAGATTGACTAAGTCTGCCCATTTTCTTCCAGTTAAGGTGAGCTTCACTACAGAGCAGTTGGCCAAGCTATATGTCCGCGAGATCGTGAGGCTTCACAGGGTGCCCGAGAGTATCATCAGTGATAGGGACCCGAAGTTCACATCTCGGTTCTGGGAGGCGCTGCAGGAGGCTTTTGGTACGCAGTTGAGATTGAGTACCGCCTATCACCCTCAGACTGACGGACAGACTGAGCGGACCATCCAGACATTGGAGGACATGTTGAGAGCTTGCACGTTGGAGCAGGGTTCTGCATGGGATAGGTACCTTCCGTTGGTAGAATTCTCGTACAACAACAGTTTTCATGCTAGTCTGAGCATGGCACCCTACGAGGCGCTGTATGGTAGGAGGTGTCGGACTCCTACCTGCTGGTCCGAGGTTGGAGACAAGGAGCTTTTTGGCTTGGACTTTGTCCAAGATACTACCCTACAGATCCAGATGATCAGGGAAAAGTTGAAGCAGGCGCAGAATCGCCAGAAAAGCTACTATGATGTCAAGCATCGACCACTGGAGTTCAGTGAGGGTGAGCACGTGTTTGTGAAACTTTCACCTGTCACCGGTGTTGGACGGGCACTCGGCGTGAGGAAGTTGAGCCCGCGGTTCATTGGGCCCTACCAGATTCTTGGTAGAGTAGGACCAGTTGCCTATCGACTCGCCTTACCTCCGAACCTAGCCAACATCCACGACGTGTTTCACGTGTCTCAGCTTCGGAAGTACATAGCAGACCCTTCGCACGTGGTGCAGCCGGATGATGTGGAGGTTCGGGAGAACCTAAAGACTCCCGTCGGACCACTCAAGATTCTCGATCGAGGCGAGAAACAGCTCAGAAGCAAGATCGTTCCGATGGTCAAAGTGCAATGGTCAGGAAGAACTCCTGAGGAGTGTACCTGGGAGCGAGAGGATGAGCTTCTTCGACAGTATCCTGACTTTCGAGACAGGTATGTTTCTGATTTTGAGGACAAAATCCTTAAAAAGGTGGGGTGAATGTAAGAACCCGCACCGCTAATTAAGGTAATTAGTAAATTAATTATGTTAATTAAGAAATAATTCCATAATTGACCCTAATAATTATTAATGGGCTTAAATAAGTATATTGAGTGAGTAAAAATGCTGAAAGTCTCTTTTCGGAAGAAAAGCGCAGATACCGGTTCTGCTACTCGGTATAAATGCGTACCGGAAAAGTATCCCGGAAAATTATAACGAATGCATGATAATTACTAGAATATTATGTAGGACTTGTAAAACAAGTTTCAAGTCAAAATGACGTAATCTGATGCCAGAACTGATACTGGCTATGGAAAAGCGCGTACCGGAAAGGTGCTCCGAAAAATAAAATAAAAATATGACAAATCTTAGAAAAATGTCTAGGTCTAGAATCCGAAGTTTGAGATCAAGATCTTTTACTTTGCTATTAAGGCTAATACTGCGCGACATGGCTTGAGGGGCTATATAAGCTTAATGGCACAAGTTTCTAGGTCATATTGAGCAGCCTCCTACGTAGGAATTAGAGACTATTTTGCTGCCACCCTTCTTCTTCAGCCCTCCTTGCTTGGTTGTCACCAAGTCTCCACCTTTTCTTCTTCATTCACACTCAAACACTTGGGGAGGGTGAGAGTTAACCTTGGGGCTGCATTGTGGCCATCATTCTGAGTTGAGAAGGCTGTGTGTGTGAGGTTAGTGAGCATGAGTTTGGAGCTTTAGTGATGGCTACCTTGTGGTAGTCATTGTGAGCTTCAAAGTGCCACCTTGTGGTGCAAGAACCCATCTTGGTGTGCCATTTTCGTGCTCCTACTTAGGCTGAGTTTGAAGTGTCTTGGGAGAGCTCCAAGAGCACACCTTGCTCTGTTTTGAGCTTTGGTAAGTTCCCTCACCTTTGATCTTAAGTTTTAATGCTTAAAGTTGATGTCTTGGCTATGTTTAATGAGTAAACAAGAGGGTATAAGGTATATGAACCTAAAATGAACTAAAGATGCATGCTTTAACGTGTACATGTGTTAAAAGTGGGATCTTTGGGTTGGATATTCATGAAATGCAGAAACTGCATTCTGTCATGAGATATCCGGATATTTGTCGAACAGATATCTGGATATCAGTATCCGGATATGGTATCCGGATATTGATATCCGGATATGGGATCTGGGTATCCGGATATGACATATCCGGATATGTCCAGTGTGATATCCGGATATGGCATATCCGGATATGTTCTTCATGATATCCGGATATCCTGGGTTCTGCGCAGACAGTAGCTGTACTGTATGAACAGTAAGCTATTGGGTGTGTGTGGACCCTAGTTTAAGGAAGTTGAACTTCTGTAATAAATGAACTAAGTCAGAATCATGTGATTAAGGGCTTATGGCTTTGTTGGAAGCCTTAAGACGTAAAACGTAAAGGAAAGGCGTAGTCTTTAAGTTGTATGCTTGTGATGCATGAATATTAATGTATTATTGGTCCATATCAGATTGTGATACTGCTGTTGTGGACTTGTGAGTGGTTGGATTCTTGGCTTGGATAGCTAGCTTGCAAGGTAAGCTTTCGTGTCCTCGGTTTAGCCATTTTGATGTTCCACCATGTCCCATGGGGATGGGTTTATGCATGCTGTGTTACATGCTTTATTATTTTGGAAATGCTGTTGAGCTATTTATATGCAATGAGCTTTTATGAGATGCATGTGGTGTCCACCTAGACGGCAATCCTGAGTATGTAGTACATACAAGATGGAGATGCTGTGGGTGAGGTGCATGTAGTATCCATGTACTCATGTAGGCATAGACGTATTCCTACATTTCTCTGGCCAGTAGATTTGAAAGCGCACATGGCATGATTAATTGCTGCATCGCATGATTTTATAACTTATATTGTAATACTGTTTTTGGAACTTATATTACACATGTAAGTGAGCTTGGGGTGGAGACTCCTTGAGGACCCCTTGTCTTACTGAGATTTCTTGTTAGAGATCTCACCCCACGTTTGGGGACGCTTATTTCAGGATCAGGTAATGTTGAGGGCTCAGGTGGCAGGAGGCCAGAGCTGAGTTGATATTTATGACATGCTGACGTGCTGGTTGTGGATTGCTGTTTATTTGACTGCTGTTATGTTTTCTGCTCTATTTATGTTAAGTTTATGTTGAGACTGTTATTGGGCAATGTTGCCTTATTTGGTGAGCATGGGGTTTGTCCATGCCACATGATTGTGTTATTGTCCTTTAAATTAATGTTGTAATTAAAGTATCAGGATTTTGGCCCAGGCTGCGTGTTGTAGTCCTGTGGTATTAGATACTCACCTTATATTTATGAACGAGGTATTCAGTTAGTCATCTTGCAATTTACATACAGGCAGTATTTTTATGAAAATGATTAAGTAATCAAGTTGGTTAAGTTAATGACGTCATAATTGAATTAAAGAAAAAGTTATTCCGCATTTTAATTAAGCGTGGCTTAATACGATAGTGTGTTAACAATCCGGGTTAACACGGGCTGTTACAACGAGCATAGGGATTCCCTCTCTATTATCCTACATCTCAGGGAGTTGTATGATATTAAAGGCAGACATGAGAGGTATGAGACCTTTAGGGAATTGTTCCTGTGCAAGATGACTGAAGGCAGATGATGACACTTATTGAGAAGCTAGAGGTTCTAGGGTTCACAGATCCTGAATTAATTAATGACTTAGTTCTATCATCACTTCCTCCTTCTTTCAGTGAATTCATAATGGATTACAACATGCATGGGATGCTTGTGAGCTTGCCAGAGTTGTTAAGGATGTTAACGACTGCTGAAATGTCTATCAAGAAGGATGAGACACAAGCTCTTATGATTGGTGGGCCTGAAAGGGCCATGGGTAAGGGTAAGGAGCCTGCAAAAGGAAACTGCCTTAAGCCCAAAGGAAAACCCAATAAGAAAAAGGGCAAAGAGAAAGGTAAGGGAGCACCCAAGGACAAAAGCGATGCTGTGTGCTTCCATTGTGGCAAATATGGCCATTGGAAAAGGAATTGTCCAGACTACCTGAAGAGTGTGAAGGAGCATGGTGATGCTTCAACCTCAGGTATTCACATGATTGAGATAAATTATTCTTATGCTAATCCGACTTCATAAGGTATTGGATACCGGTTATGGTTCTTATAATGTGCAATGTGTTGCAGGTGCTTAGAAGCCTAGAAGATTGGAGAAGAACGAGGTGGACCCCGCGCAGGTGATGAAGCAAGAGTTGCTGCTCATGCTGGTGGAGATACCGACCTCATTAGCCTACGGGCACCTTATTGCATTTGAATAATTGTCTTTATGTTCCCAACATTTCTAGAAATATTATTTCTTGTTTAGAACAAGATGGTTTTGCTTTAACTATTAAGGATGGTACATTTTCTATCATTTTGAATGATATTGCTTTGGTACGCTTCTTTGATTAATGGCTTGTATGTTTTGGATACCTGGACTCCAAGGATTTGGAATCCTATGGACAATATGAATCTTGTCTAGTTGGGAAAATGATTCGTCAAAAGCCCAAAGGGGTTGAGATTCATAGGGCTAGTGAGTTATTAGAACTCGTTCACTGTGATTTATGTCGCCTAATGTATATTGTGGCTAGAGGAGGAAACTCCTATTTCATTTTCTGATGAAGTAGAGAAACAACGTGGCAAGATGGTTAAGTCATTGCGATCAGATCGTGATGGTGAATATTTGAGCCATGAGTTTCGGGATTATCATAGAGAAAATAGAATTCTCTCGCAGTTTACTGCACTTAACACACCACACCAAAATGATGTCAGGAGAAACAGGACCGTGTTAGACATGGTTAGGTCTATGATGAGTGAGACTCAACTTCCAAAATCATTTTGGGGATATGCCTTAGACACAGCGGCAAAATTTTTAAATAGGGTACCGTCTAAATCTGTTCAGACCACACCATATAAGATATAGAGTGGTAAGAGACCCAACCTGAGTTACCTCAGGGTATGGGGATCGCCAGCTTATGTCAAAGCGTTGACATCAGACAAGCTTAGTGCTGAGAGTACTAAATGTCTATTTGTGGGGTATCCTAAAGGTTCTAAGGGATACTGGTTTTACTCCAGGAATTCTGAGTTTTTTGAGAAGGATTGGATCTCTCAAGAAGTCAGTGGGAGTAAGATTGATCTTGAAGAAGTACAAGATCCACAAGAACAAATTGAGGAACCCAAGTCTGCTCCGCAGGCGACGTTCTCCAATGGAGAAGTAAACACACAACTCCGTAGATCTACGAGGGTCATCCATCCACCTGAGAGGTATGGGTTTGTGATTGAGAATTAGCAAACTGTTGAGGATGATGAACTAAGTAACTACGAGGAGGCAGTCAACGATGTTGACTCCTCTAGATGGCTTGAAGCCATGGAATCTGAAATGGATTCGATGTATCAGAATAAGGTATGGACCTTGGTTCCTAAACCGTAAGGAATAGTTCCTATCGGAAATAAATGGGTCTTTAAAAGAAAGACTGATGCAGATGGCAACATTCAGACCTACAAAGCTAGGTTGGTGGCGAAAGGGTATCGTCAAAGACAAGGAGTTGACTATGATGAAACTTTCTCACCAGTTGCCATGATCAAATCTATTAGGATCATGCTTGCAATAACAGCATACCACGACTATGAAACTTGGCAAATGGATATCAAGACCACCTTCTTGAATGGGTTCTTGAAGGAGGAAGTGTACATGACACAACCTGAAGGCTTTGCTATCAAAGATCAGGAGCATATGGTATGCAAACTACAAAGGTCAATATATAGGCTAAAGCAAGCATCAAGGAGTTGGGATATACGTCTTGATGAAGTCGTTAAGAGTAACGGTTTTATCAAGAACGAGGATGAACCTTGTGTTTACAGGAAGGTTAGTGGGAGTAATGTCGTCTTCCTAGTACTTTATGTAGATGACATATTGCTAATAGGAAATGACATCCCCACATTAAAAATAACGAAAGAGTGGTTTTCAGAAAACTTCACCATGAAGGATTTGGGAGAGGCAGCCTTTATACTTGGTATAAAGATCTATAGAGATAGATCCAAGAGGCTGCTGGGTTTATCTCAATCCACGTATGTTGACAAGATGCTAAAGAGGTTTAGCATGGAAGGGTCGAAAAGGGGTTTTCTTCCTGTCAGTCATGGGGTACACCTATCAAGGGCTATGTGTCCTTAGTCACAGCCTGAGAAGGATCGCATGAGTGGAATTCCATACGCTTCGGCTATTGGATCCATGATGTATGCCATGATATGTACGAGACCAGATGTCTCATATGCTTTGAGCATTACGAGCAGATACCAGTCAGACCCTGGAGAGGGTCACTGGATGGCAGTCAAAACCATCCTTAAATACTTAAGAAGAACTAAGGATGCGTTTCTGGTCTATGGTGGGGTTAATGAGCTAACAGTGAAAGGGTTCACTGAAGCCAGCTTTCAAAGTGACAAAGATGACTGTAAGTCACAATCAGTGTTCGTATTCACCTTAAATGATGGGGCAGTATATTGGAAGAGTTCCAAGCAGGATACTAAAGCAGATTTAACGACAGAAGCTGAATACATAGCTGCTTCAGAAGCGGCTTAGGAGGCCGTGTGGATCAAGAAGTTTATAACATAACTTAGGGTGGTTCCAAGCGTGGATGAGCCTATACTGTTGCTTTGCGACAACACTGGAGCCATTATGCAGTCAATGGAACTTAGGTCTCATCAAAGATCTAAACACGTGCTCCGCAGATATCACTTGATTAGAGTAATCAATGATATGATGGATGTAAAAATGGATTATATTTCCACAGTTAAAAACCTGGCCGATTCTCTGACAAAGGTTGTTTCTCAGAGAAAACATGATAGTGATTATGTGGCTTTAGGTATACGACTCAGGTCTGATTGGCTCTAGGCCAAGTGGGAGCTT
The DNA here is from genome assembly GCA_032173675.1 of Gastrolobium villosum. NCBI lineage: Eukaryota > Viridiplantae > Streptophyta > Magnoliopsida > Fabales > Fabaceae > Gastrolobium > Gastrolobium villosum. Next base: position 16,557 of record JAVKPL010006619.1, on the reverse strand, counting down.
GTTAGTATATGGGTGTCCTAGAGACAATCTTTTGATTAAATAAAGGACACTAGATGTAGAACTTTGTTTGTCGCAAATAAATGAAAGCACTTTTTATTCAATTTCATATTGTGTCTCGATATTATTGTTAATATTATATGTACGAACTGGATAAACCCCTTGGAATAGAACAGGTATCTCTTGAGTTTCTGTGATGAGATCACGATCATGAGGATTCAAGGATATCACAAGTATATTCCTAATTATATGTTCCTAGTCTAGAGACACTGAGTATGGGGATCAATGATCTTGGGTAAGACTAGTACGACTTATCTACTTGTATATGGATACAAGATAAAGACCTCATGAGCTACAGATATGGAGATATCTTAGCTAAAGTTGTGGGTGGACCTATAAGAGTATAGCTCGCACTGAACAGATCTAAAAAGAGACTCTATGAGGAAATCTCACAGATAGTGTCATTAGAGTAATCTCTTTATGTTTGGGTATGTCTTTCCTTAGACCAGAAGTTATTACCTAGACTGTGTTCTTGAAGGCATGTTTTAATTGTATGCCTCGTCTTCCTGAAACATGGAGACTCATAAGTATACTGTTGGGCGTGTCTTGAAAGGGCACAGGGCTAGGGTAATAAGCTAAAGGAATTCGTCAAATCTCTGTGAGAGATTAGGTTATCTGTAAACCGGAGAAATCAGGATGACATTTACAGGGACTCGGGAATCTATGCATAGTAAAAGAGATCATGAGATGATCTGCCTTTATGGTCAGTAAATTGAAGATTCCCTATTTCGAATAAAGCTTACCGTAAACCGCAGGGGTTGATACATTTCCTTACCCTAGGTTAATGGGAAGATAACCGAGACGAAGGGAAATACATGCGGTAATGAAATATGTGCAATAGGCTGATCAAGTCATTAATCTGACTAGTTCTGGGGCAACAAAGCATTGCTAGTGCTCTGTGTTGTCATTAATTGGGTTGTGGGCTTGTTGGGCCCAAGCCCAGTTATGTCAGAAGCTAAGCTGGACCTAATGGGTCACACACTAATAGCTTGTAGTCATGATGAACTAGCTTTAAAGGTATTGGGCCTAATAATGGTTGTTAGCCCAAGAAGCTGTTTGGAAGCCCACCTAAATGGGTGGATGGTGCATGGAGCTTAGTAATGGGCTTGGATAGTCCAAGCCATTACTAATTAATTTAATTAGTTAAATTAATAATCAAACATTTGAATTTCGAATTTTGAATTTGAAATTTGAATTTTGAAATTTGAATTTGGAATTTGAATTTTGAAATTCAAATTTTGAATTTGAATTTTGAATTTTGAAATTTGAATTTTGAATTTGGAATTTGAAAATTTGAATTTTGAATTTTGAATTTGAATGTTTGAACATTTGAATTCAAGTGTTAGAATTCGAATTTGAATTGGCTAAGAAAAGTAGTATCATAACAAAAGGATAAGATAAGATCTTATTAGAACAAATTCCTTTGATCAAGAGGAGATCTTTGGAGATCACCTTGGGTTGTTTGGGGCGCACACTTTAGGGGATAAGGATGTCATCTTGTCACTTAAACAAAGCTCCAATCAGATTTGGTAGTTGAGAGAATAAGTGGGTGAGTTGGTTCAAATTTTGAATGCAACTACTCAACATATTTAGACCCTTTTTGGCTGAATTATGCGCATGGAATAGGCACTATATGATAGTTTATGAATCTGAGTTTGAATAGGTTTGAACTTAGTTTCATGAGGATAAGATTGGAGGTTGTTGGCTAGATTTGTTTTGCAACAACTCCACCTTATCCTCCTTGATTCATGCGCCACTTTCAAATGATTTTGAAAGGATAATTTCATTTTAATTATCATTCTCTCTTCCTCCTCTTGTGCGCGTAATAAGACACAAGTTCCTCTCCTTAGGGTTTTGAGAAAACCTAGCCTACACTCCTTCATCTCATGCACCATTCTGTAGGGTAGTTCACTACACTTTTCCAAACAGAATACCTAGCCTCCACCTTCACCACTTGTGCGCATAGCAAGCCTTATCATCTGGTGGATTTCAAGAAGGCGTTCTTGCATCATAGACGAACGGTGGTGTGGATCACCATTAGAGGGTTTGAACCCTTCAGACCTGACAACTGATCTCCCTGACTGATCAGGCCAAAAACAAGGTAACATCATGTTGTCCTAAAGCATGAATCCATGTGTGCATGTATGTTTCTGTAGTAAAATTTTTGTTTTTACACCTTACATGCATCGGCCTTCAAAGGCCAGATTACTTTCAATCTGTCCGTGCTGAGTCACTCAAAAGGTACGCAGCCGTATCAAATTTTCATTTATTGCAAATCTTCAAAACGTGCCCTGAAAAAGCAACCGTCTCCTCAACCATTAAGACAACTGACCCCTTTCATCTTTCCCTCTCTCCCACGTTCTAACCTAAATCATTCCATCTCCTCACAACCATCATCACTAACCCCTGACCTTTCATTCTGTAACGCACTACCTTTGTAACTCCCTCTCTTCAACCTCCACATCCCAAAGGACTCTCCATTTCCTCTCCTCCACTTGCCTATTTAAACCATCTCTTCCTTCCTTCAAGTTTTACTACTTCCCACTAACTTAGAAACTTTTACCCTCCTTCTGCATTGTGCCCTAATCTCTTTTTTGCTAAAAAATGACCAAGCTCTCAATAACAGTAACTCCTGTGGCTAGCCGTGACCAAGAGCCTGAACTCACTGAACCCATTATCCAACTATACCCAGAAAGAAATATATCTATGAAAGACAAAATCCCTCTACCCTCCTTCGTAAAAAAGGCCCTGACCAGCCTCAAATGGCTTAGGTTTGCCACTGATGAACACAGAGATGAATGTCTCGATAGTGGGTGAGTTTTTGTATCAAACAAGGAGGCTGCCTCAAGAGGACTCCATTGACAAGGTCACAGTGAGGGGAAAACAGGTATCATTCTCCGCCACTGCTATCAAGGAAGTACTCTACCTTCCCACCATTTCCAATTGTCCCTACCAAGAATATATAGACAGTAAGGAAGTGTCCAAATTTCTGGGGGACGTGAAGGAGACAATAGCCATTAAGATCCCCACCTACACCAAAGGATCCTTCTGCTAGGGAAGCATGAGGGATGAGGTCAGATTCTGGGCATTTTTTGCCAACTCTAACCTCACTGCCTCCACTCATGAGGCCATTGTCAAGTGGGCACTCCAAGTCCAAATTTACTACATTATGGGGAATATTCCTTTTGATGCAGTACCTCTTATTTATGACAGTTTGAAGAAGGAGATGAGAAAGACTACTGTTTGCCTTCCCTGCCTAATTACAAAGCTCTGCTTGAGAGCTGGGGTGGAAGCCCACAAGGATGATAAGACGAGGGTAGCATCTGTCATCGATGGCAAGACCTAGAATGGTCTAAAAAGCACATACATTGAGACAACTGAGCCAGTTCCTGAAGAATTCAGACGCACTGTCACCAATGATGATGAGGAGGAGACCCCTGAGGTCCCTAAGAAGAAAGCCACCCCTTCGAGATCAACCATTTCTGCCCATGTTCAGGCAAGAAGAACTGTTCCCCCTCCCACCAAGGTGAAAAAAGATGCCCTTGTTGCTACTGAAAGCAAACAGGGCAAAAAGAAGTACCCTGCCAAAGCTCCCCCAAGAAAGGGGGAACGTTCAAGTCAAAGATTGAAGAGAACCTTCAGTAACATCAAAAAGGCAGAGGGAGCATCCTATGAGAAACACATCACCCTCTCTGATAAAGAGGAGGACAGCGAAGATAATGAGCCTTTGTTAAAAAGGCTGAAGGTTGGGGGGAAGTCAAAATCTACACCAGCTGCCAAGGAGACGTCCCTAAGCAGTTCTGCCACTACGTTCTATAACACCTCACAATTTTAAATTAAGTATTAAAATATTAAATGAGTGATTAAGTGAAGAATTAGTGAAAATCCTAAAGATTAGGCCAAAATACAAAGAAAGGGCAAAACAGTAATTAGCCAATACACAACCCTAGGAAGATAAAAATTGAGTAGAAGGTCTCATATGGTAAAAATAACCATGGAAATTGATTCAGAATGAAAAATTGAGTGGATAGGCAAGTTTCAGAAAAATCAGTGAATAGTATTTTTCGCGGGTAAAAATACCGCAGTACGATTGCACCGTAAAACGTGCCAGTTGAGTTTTGAGCTCTAGGTCTCAAATATGAGTTATAAATGGCTTATAGAGTTAGGAAATATGATTTTTGGAAATATTTGATGGAATTAAGTCAGTTTGGGGAAGCGCGCCAACAGCGCGCTAAATAGCTTAAAATAGTGTTTTCTCCGAATGACCGGAAAACTCCGGATTCATCTGATAAAGTATAATTAAGGGACAATGGTCAATGTTAAAAATTAGAATTTCTAAATAAGTTTTGAAGTTTTGGACGTTTAGTGAAAGTCAGATGAACTTTAAATCGCGTGAGGTGGCGTGGGACCCACCCCACTTAAAATCCACTTATCCACCTCATCACCACTATTCATCATCACTTTCTTCCTCTCTTTCTCTCTCCAAAAACTGAAACCACCCTCCTCCATGGCCAAAATTTTCTTGAAACTCTCTTTCTCCATAACTTGATCGGTTCTTAATCGAATCGGACGATTCTTGTCTTGAAATTCGATGGAAATCATCATCCGAACCCGTTCCACCGATTAGTTTCCCTCAAACCCTCTCTATTGTGTTAGTCTGAGGGGCCCATATCTAATGATTTAACAATCATATCGTCTATATAAACTTTCACATTTTTGCCGTGTTGGTATTCAAACACTTTATTCATCATTCTTTGATACGTGGTACCCGAATTTTGAGCCCAAAAGGCATTACTTTGTAACAATAATTGGCCTTTTCACCAATAAAAGATATTTTTTCTTGATCTTTCGGGTACATTGAAATTTGATTATAGTCGGAATAAGCATCCATAAAGGATAATAGCTGGAACCAGGCTGAATTATCTACTAGCTGATCTATGTTGGGCATTGGATATGAGTCTTTTTTTTTGACACACCTTATTGAGGTCAGTGTAGTCCATACAAACCATCAATTTCCCACTGGGCTTCTTCACCATGACTACATTAGCAAGCCATCTAGTATATTGGATTTCTCTTATGAACCCGGCATCGTGCAGTTCTTTCACATATTCTTCCAAAACTTGTCTTCTTTCCGGTCCCAACTTCTTTTCTTTTGTGCCACAAGAGTTGATCCGAGAGAGATTGCTAGTTTGTGACAAGATAACTTGGGATCAATGCCAGGTATCTCGGATGATTTCCATGCAAAAACATCCTTATTATTTTTCAAAAAATTTGCCAACCTGGCTTTGATCTCAGAGTTGATGGTCTTACCAATTTTGGTGAATTGACCAAGCTCATCTCTTAGGATAAGATCTTCCGGCTCACCATCTGTCTCTAGTCTTGGAATGACAACTTCTTCTCTCATATCCAACTTATAACACCCCGGATTTCGTAAATGCATAATTATGTATGAAAATGTGGATTAAGGAGAAAGATTAGTGAAAGTCCTGAAGTAGGGGTCAAAATGCCTAAGAAGGGTAAAATGGTAATTTACCAAACACGTAACCCGAGACAAGAAAAATTGAGTAGGAGGTCTCAAATGGTAAAAATAATGCTGGAAACGGATTCAGAACGGAAAATTGAGTGGATAGGCAAGTTTCAAAAAAATTGATGAATAGTGATTTTTCCAGTATAAAATACTGCGGTATAATTGTACCGATAAGTGCGAAAATATGATCAGTAGTTTTAGTAAATAAAAATATGAAATGAACGAGAAAATACGTAGGTTATGAATTTGTGGGTTAAAATGAATGATTTAAGAAAGTTAATTGACGTGTGGGACCCACTTAAGTGACTTAAGTGATTAAAAGGCCAAAAGTTCATAAATTTCTGAACCTTCTCTCTCCTCCCTTTTCTTCTTCTTCGTCGAGCAGTGAACCATTTGTGAGGGTTGAAGCTTTGTGATCTTCAACTCCATTTTCTAGCCACTTTTAGAAAAAACCTCCAACTACAAAGTCGTTCCGCACACTCTTGTGAGTGACTTCCATGTAGAGTGCACCTTGTGGGGGTCATTGTGTAAGGATTTATAGCCCTAAAACAGCCACAAAAATTGTGACATTTTGGAGAAATTTTAGGATGTTTTGTGTTGATCCATTGGTTGAAGATTATCCCCTTGGATCCTAGGAAGCTATTGGTGGTAAGATTTCTCACTCTCTTTGAGTTTTCATGGAGATCATAAATTGGGTGAGGGTTTTGAAGTTGTAAGTTGAGTTATGGTAGTTAGGAGCATAAATGGTATGTCTCCTTTGGAATTAAATGCTTAGAATGATAAATGATGATGATGATTGATGCAATAAAAATTATTGTGATATGAGAAATTTTAACTTAGGCAATTTTGAGTTGAATTCAATACTTTGTGAAATGGCATGATGATAAGATTGTATAATCGAGTTGTGGAGTAATTGTATGAGTGAATTATAAGATTGTATGATGTGTAGAAGTGTAGGAATGATTTGAAAATCGTTTGGGACCCTAGCATGAACAATTCGACCTATTATGGTCATGGATGAATTGATAATGTAAAAGTGGTATAATTGATGTTGTATGGTGGTAAATGGTGTTTAAATAGATGATAGAATCTTCTGATGTAGTCAAATTGGAAGGAAGAATGTGGGATGTATGGTTTATGTGGTAATTCGCCTATAAGGGAAATTGGATGGAAATGGTGTGAAAAGTATTGTAAAATCGATGGTTGGTGCCTTAGTGCATAAATGGTTATGATGATGAGTTAGTTCAAGGATTAAAGTGATTGAGATAGTTGATATAAATGGAAAAATAGCCATAGGCCTAAGTGATTTTATTGGTTATTATTATTGTAAAGTTGATGAGTATTATGTGAATGTTGTTGATCATTATTGTTTGATCATATAGGTTGCCACTCACAGATTCAATAGAAGTGGATTAAGCTTGGAGCTTACATTGAGGAGCATTGGCTTCGGAGTGAGGTAAACCTTTGGAACAAGCGTTTGAATCCCTTGTGTGCTCCACCACACCTAGTGGAAGGTTGTGGTTGGATTTTGTGCTTATTGACATGGTATGAATATGTATGTTCATGCATTATTGCTTGATTGTGTGACATGCTTGGAGCATGTTGTGTGTGAAATTGTGTGATCTCTGGCCAGTAGATGTGTGTTGGTTTGGACTTCCGCTGGAGATATCCTTTGGGGATTCCGGTTGGGTTTTGCCGTGGGGCCGACTTTGGGAGCGGTACCAGGATGACCCAAACGTGGGACTTCTGCTGGATAGGCTCATGAGGAGTTCCAGTTGGGTTTTGCCATGGGTTCGTCTCATCCATGGGAGAGGCACCAGGAAGATTCCCGTGAATTATATGATGGGGTCCTTGAACGAAATCCTTATGTGGATATTCTTGGATTTGTGCTCAGTTGTTGTGATTTTGTATGTTATGCATATTACATGATGTTATTGTTGCACATTGAGTGAGCCATGGGGTGGAGTGACCCTCTAGTACCATTGGTTTACTGAGATATATTTGTATATCTCACCCCGTGTTTGGGGACATCATTTCAGGTTATAGTGAGCATGGCGTAGCTTCGGGCAAGAGGCTCGCTTAGTGGATGAGCTGAGCATGATGTACATATGGAGAGCATGACATTTTGGAGGACTATATTTGATGAACATAGCATAGTGTTTAATATTTTAGACTTAGGTTATGAGCTTATTGCATTGTATATTGTCATGCTTTTGGGTGTTCATAACTATATGCTAAGTCTTTGTAATTCATGTATATTTTATGCCTCTTATTTATATTTGTATTTGAGTGAGCATGAAACTTGTCCATGGCCACCTATATTGTATTTGAGGCATTGGAAGACTTGTAATGTAAAATGGGCCATTGGAGTTTTAAAGGGCAATGAAATTGTAAAATATTGTAAATGATGCATTGATTAAGGAATATGCATGATGGAAGGGCCTAGAGCCTATATTAATACTAGTGTAAGTTGTATTTTGGGTAGTGAAGTGTGATATATGAGTGGATTACATCACCCATTTTGTGTTTTAAATGTTGATATATGTCATTTAGGAGCCCAAATTTGGCTATTGCCTCATTCTGGAACCTTTGGTAATCGATTACCTCAAGCATGGTAATCGATCACCACTGTGTTAAATTTTGAAAATGTGTTTTTAAAAATCCAAAATAAATGGTATTGCTTGAAGAGATTACAACTAGTATGTTTTATGCTTCCGCGAGTTTTGCATTTACAATTACGGCGTTGTTTTAATTGGTTACAGAAAATATTTTATGTTTTAAAGTAATGATGTAATAAAAGAAAAAGTTTACCCGTAATTTATTTAACTTAATTACTGTGATTGTAACTGCGCTTAATACCATATGGAATGATAACATTTCTGGTACGTAATGGGCTGTTACATTTTATGGTATCAGAACAGTTTCTTAGGGAACTCTGATTAGTGTATGATTGTGGTATGTGCTTATAGTGTTACGTAGACTCTTATTGATTACCGCACATGTGATTCCTTAGTGTGAGTCTGATCAACCCATTCCTTTGTGTTATAAGTGTGGTCATTATAAGACGCCTTCGTGGCAACCCTGGAGCACCTAATGCAAGTCTTAAGCTTGATCTTGTGGCTACAGTATAAACGAGAGATGGTTGCGAATAAGATATGATTAAGGACTCAATGAAAACAAAATCGAGATATTTGGTCTAACCTTTTAGGTAGAATACTACCATTAGTGGAGTTGTGGTCTGATGATTAGTAAGTATGATTGAGATGAGTCGATATTGTGATGATAGTGTTGGTGAATATTCCCTATATGTATGGAGTAGTTAAAATATTGAGTATATATGGATTTAGTGGTATAACTTTGACATGGAGAGTGACTTGAAACCTCGAAGAATTCTTGAAAATCTGAATTGGTATGCTTATATGTAAGCTTATATACATGAAGGTTAGATAAAAAGATTATAAGTCCCTTGTGAAGGGCATACACTTGAATGAATTAAGATGTTTAGAAATAGAAATAATTTGAATCTTTGACATCTGAGTTGAGGAATTTGAGTACCTTGGAAAGACTATGACATTGATGTGTTAGATACTTCAAGGTTGGAATATAGAATTTTAGTCTATGATGATTTAATATTGCTTGGGCATAAGTGAGGATATCATAATGTATAGAGAGTACAATGTAGGAAGTTGAGAAAAATTGCCATGGATGTCATTAGACAAGGTTTATTGATTGTATGATTGTCCACAATGGAATAATGGTTTGACTTGACAAATGTGTCATGAAGGAAACAAATGTGATATAAGAAAGTATGACGAAATGTTATGTGCTAATAGTATTAGTATGCTTTTATAATGTTGGATAGTTTGTGATTTTGTTGTGATGTAACATGATTATATGTGTGCATTAATGTATGGGACTTTACTTGGGAATGGCTCCTTGGTAGAGGTTCGGGTGGTATAATGCATAAGGAAATTGACCCATAATGGATGTCTCTTGGAAATTCCAAGGGATGAGTAGTGTATTTTGAAATGGCATAATTTCTAGGGGATATTTGTAATGGGCAGTGAATAATACATAATGGCCTGATGGCCTGTATATATACTCTGATGAAGAGGTGGATGATAATCCTGTGATGGCCTAAGTGCCAGTATATATGTAAACACTTTGGGATGGCCTGAGCGCCTATATATCCGTGTTGTAATAAATTATTAAATTCCTTGGTAAAAGGACAATGCTGGGAAGTGTCTGAAGAGATTATCTCTTAGGAGTGTCATTGGACGCTCAACTGGTATAGGATTCATTAAGGAGTCCTGGTGTACAAGTCACACGATAACATACATGTTTGGTAGTAACGTGACAAATGAAATTGTCCTGGGCTTCCCTTTGTGGATTGGGTCCTAGTAACGTGACACGATAACCAGGTCATCTTCGTATCCCGGTAGCACACCTTGCATGTCTTCTTTAATGAAATAAAGTATAGGAGGATCCGGCTTACTGGGATTTTCCTTGAACTTTGGTCAATCTCTGACTGAAAGTACTTCTCTGAGATACTTTCTTCTTGCACTTACAGTATCTCCACCTCCGCCAAGAGCTCCACTAATCACATTACAGTCGAACTCAGCTTCTGGAAATTCATCATTATTGAAATCATCTTTCTTGCTTCTACATTCTTTCTTTTTCTTTTCAAGAGCCGGGCTCTTGCTTCTACTTTGGCCCATGGATTTTCTCTTGTTATTTTTCCATCCTTGTGTCTTGATCATATACTGACGCAGCTTTCCATCTCTTCCAAATTTCTCAACGGCATTTCTAAGGTCCCAGCATTGATCAGTGGTATGCCCAGGTCCATTATGAAAAGCATAAAACCTGGACCGATCCAAACCTTCTCTGTCAAATATACGTCACGGTCGTTATGCTTTCTTCATCTCAGTCATTGCCACTTCCTTCCTTATCTGAGATCGTGGAACATTTAATGGAGCATATTTTTCATATCTTCTTACCTGAAATCTGTCTTCTGGGTTTCTTCTATGAGAATCTTTCTTTTTGTTTGGAGCTGAACTTTTCCTCTTTGGGCTTATCTTCCTGTTTTCTTCACCCAACACATTTGCTATTTATATTTTCTCAAGCTCCAAGTACTTCTTTGACCGGGTTCTGAACTCCTCTAATGTCCTCACTGGATCCTTGTAAATTGACTTGGCCAACTGAGATGTTCCATCTAACCCGAATATAATCAAATGTATACAGACATTTTCTTGCAAAGCAGTATCTTTAAATCGGTTTAGATATTTCTGGAGAGTCTCTTCGGACTATTGTCGAATTTTTCCAAGTGCAAACTCGGATTTTGGATGCTTCTTGCTTGTTGTAAAGTTCAACAAGAACTTTTCCTAAAAGTCTTCAAAGGATCCAATCGAATTAACAGGCAGGGTTGGAAACTATGTTTGCGCAGCTCCAGTCAAGCTTGTGGCACATATCCGGGATATGATAGTCTCATCAATCCCCCGGATGTACATATCTGTGTCGAAGGCATCTATGTGGACTTGTGGCTCCTGACTTCCATCGTATTTCGGCAAGTATGCCAACTCAAATTTCTCTGGGAATGGAGAATTAAGTATCTCTCCTGTGAAGAGAGTATTATTATATTATCCCTTGCTATACTTCCTCCTATATACACCAGTTTCACAATGTCTTTCGATGTTAAATGGAGGCTGGGTATCCCAGTTGTGATGCATATCATCCCGGTTACTCTCCACATTCCTCCTTGCCCTAGCATTTTGGGCACGAGGCATTATATTCGCATCGTGATTGTTGTCTTGGTTTTAATCTTCAACATTATTGTTGACTTGGATTTGACAGTTTGGGTTTATAGCCACTCCAGTATTCGGTGCTCCTTGGACCTCAGCAACTTCAACCCGGGTTTGTGTATCCCAGTTACGAGTCATATCCTAAACCATTGCCATTACGAAGCTGAAGGTTTTCTCCCGAAGTTTCCTCTTCCTTCCCGATCCGACCTCCATCATGGCTCATATTCCTCGCCTGCATTAAACGCTGCTCCATCTCTTGCATTCTTCTCATATTTTTATCTTGAATTCTCCTAAAATCCTCCCGCCACTGGAGGTTGTTGTGATTTTCCATATCCTCTATCCTCTTAATGATCGCAGCAAATGCATTCTAGGCAAGGCGAGTATCTAGATCTGTGGCAAGTGCAACATGTCCAGCTGCACTGCGGTATTAGGAGAAGATCTGCAACTCGATTTCGAGGAGCTGGTGTTGAGGCTATGTCAGAGACATCTTCGCTTAAATGAACAACATCATAATCAACCTCATTCTCATGTTGATGATGATTCTGAGATTGTCTTCCACCTTCTTCCACTACAGGATCCAGTGGAAGATTTGGATGTGGTGGTTGTTGACCGCTGTTCCTTGGACGAACCGCCATTGTTGATCGTGATCGTGGGAATAACGAATTTAATGATTTTCCATAAATGGTGCCAATGCTCTGTCTTAGAGACAGAGATGTCTAGCCAATGGACTAGTATGTTGCTTTTGGATCTAGGTGCATTTTCTAAGGTATATATGAATTAGACGCCCTTGTGTCAAGCAGATCACTGTGCATAGAAGAATAATATACGGCTTTACCAAAGGGGTATGTGTGTGTGCACAGTGACAATATAACAGTAAGAGAGAGGGTGTGTACTTGCAGGTTTTACCTCTTGTTTATAGAGTTTACCTGTGGGTATTTGGTGTTGGACCTTCAATGCTTCTGCTAATGGCCCAAGCCCATGTATTATGCTGTCATATTAGGATTGGTATCCTTGATGGATACCTTTCCTTAACTATGTCTGATTTATGCTTGGATCACCCCTTGTTGGGCTTAACCACAGTGGGCCTTAGATATGGGTCTATAACATTTATATGTATATAAAAGATGCCTTAATTTGCATATTTGATGTTGGTGCCAATGCGTTTTGACCATTTTTTTTTTTTGTAGTTAATGTGATTTCCTTTATTTTGTCACATCTTGCTATAAATTATTTCCTGTGGAAATTTTTTAAGCTCTCTTCCAACAACTATTGTTCTCCGATCTATTACGAGTTATTTTTTCTAGTCATAATCTAGTAGACTTTTCCACCTTTTTTATTTTTAGGGTCAAATTTTCTTTTTGATAAACAAAACTCTAAATATAAAATAAGGGTAAAATGGACAAGTTAATTTAATTACTAAAGTTAAAGGTGGACTTGGGTAAAAAAAAAATCACAAGGGGATAATTGATAAGAAAAAAACATAGGGGTCTAAGTGATAAAAAAACCACATGGGGATTTATGAACTTTTCCATTATTTTTAATACTCTTTATTTTTTTTATTGGATAACATTCTATGAGAACTTTCACTAAGTACAAGAATCTACTTTCTATTAACGGGTCAGTATGATATTTTTTTCTCTAATAATATAAAATGTTTAAAAAATATCAAAGTGTTCTAAAATAAAAGGTAACTAAAAAAATTAACAAAGGAAAAGTAAGTAACTAGAAAAGAATAACTATAAGAAAAAATAGAGATAATAGAGAGGTAAGGGAATAGCTTCTTCTTGTATTGTAGTATATTTCGAAGCTTTGTACATGTCTCTATTTATAGGCTCTCAAGACAAGGTAGGTTACAATTAGGGGTGTTAAAAGAGTCAGGGGCATTTGGCTTGGCCTGTGTAAGCCTGGCTTGACCCGTCTATTTTGGTTGTTGAATACAGACATGGACTTGTGTAAAAGTTCATTTAATTAAAAAGGGCCCAGGCTTCAATTCAAAAGTCTAGCCATAGAGCCTATCATGCTGGCCTGGTATACTAACTCTTGTTTTTATTTTATATTTTTATACTACTTATTATTAAACCCAACCTAATTTTCACTTCCTCTTCATGGTCCAACATCATTTTACTTTCTCTCCCTCACTTCACTTCATCTTCACTCTTCGTCTCTCTCTACACTACCGCAATAGAAGAGAAGAATCACTGAAGGAGAAGGTTGGTGGTTGGTGAACCCTAACTGATCTTCTTCTAGAAAATTGTTAGGATTTATAAAATGTTGTCCCCCATTCCACAGGCAGTGTGCAAATTCTGATAATTATGAATCTTTCTTCACTCATCATGTAGACCTTTCATATATTATATGAATTTAGAAGATGCATCTACAAAATAATCACATTTATGTTTATTATCAGCTTGCAACTGAAATTTGTGAGAATTTTTGCTCAAATAATAAGATTAAGAGCACAATTACTGGATTATATAATAAAGATAATTTGTCTTGATAATGATGATGAATTTACATCCCATACTTTTAATAATCATTGTATGTCTAAGGTTTAGCAGAAGTATTTATTGAACGTCTCCAATTAATAGCTAGATCATTGCTTATGAGAATAAAGCTCCATATTTGGTATAGGGATATGCTATTTTTTTATGTAGTATCACTGGTACGCTCAAGTTAACAACTTATCATAAATTCTCTCCATTACAACTGGCTTATGGTCAGGAGCCAAATATTTATAATTTTATAATTTTGGATGTGCGATTTATGTTCCAATTATACCACGACAACACATAAAGATGAGTCCCCAAAGAAAGTTATGAATATATATTGGATATGAATCTCCAATAATATCTTGAACTAATGATTGGAGATTTAGTTACATCAATAGTTGCACATTGTTATTTTTATAAATCAATCTTTCTAAGATTTGGGGAGAGAATAAACAGTTCGAAAAAATATATTGGAATGCATTATAATTATCTCATATAGATCCTTTCACAAAGCAATTATTAGATAAAGATATTACACATTGACTGCCAAATGGTTTTACTGACCTACAAATCTTATATTCCAGTTGCAAATGCATCAATTCAATTTTACAACTCCAATTTAGATTGGTGTCCCAGCAGGACATTCTATTAGTGCAAATGAAATAAACCACACTTAAAACGTGAAAGGCTGATCCGTTCCAAGGATAAAATCCTCCAAAAGAGGAAATACGCAAATGATCAAAATGGTTATAATATAGAGAACATTGTTAATCCTAAAGAAATAACTCTCATTAAAACTCGCCAAAGGTTCAAGTGCCAGAAAATAATGAAAATAAAGAGATCTCTATTAGTTATGTCATTATAGAAAAAAGATGAAAACGTAAAGATATAGTTGTCGACAATTTTTTTGCAACATTTTTGCAAAATAAATAAATAATGAAACAAGACTAGGATCTTGAAGAAAAATTTGTTTATGAATGATTGGCCAAAATAGATGTAACATCCCGCCTAATTAAGAACCTAATTTAGCAATAGGGTAGAATACGCATATGCGGATTATATATATATATATGTTTGCTCTAGGACGGAATTCAATTTTTTTATTTAGGGAATTATTGGTATAACCATGGAAGTTAAGTACTTATTCTATGCATGTGAAATTTTAGGAATAATGTAATTATAACATATAGGAAGCGTAGTGTTATTTAGAATTATATGAGTACTCATCTAAAAGTATGCCATTAATTTAAGTAAGGAGTAAATCTTTAGTAAATAATTAGAGGTGCATAAAAGTTAGAAGGTTTGGATTAATTCCTAAATAAGGAAACAATTGGACTTGTATGAACCCTTTTATGTTGGACTTAGGCCCTAGAACCTTTGACCTTAAGCAACCCTATATTCCTTCACCTTTAACCTTCTCTCTTGCGTTTTTTTTGGCTGCACACAGCCCTACTTTGTGTGTGTTGTGTCTTAATAAAACTCAGCTTGCACTTTCTTTCCTTGACCGCCACCTTGCATCAACTTTGGGAGCCTTGAGTGTGCTTCCTTCCATATGTATCCACCCTAGGCTCTTCCTTCACATGGCACCCTTATCTCTTCATGCGCATGATGCATAGGGAAGAGGGCACTTTGTTGCTTGCAACCTTGTACAAAACGCTGCAGCTTGTGAAAGGAAAGGAGATCCTGCATATTTGACCAAGCTTCCCTCACCTATCACTATCAAAGCCTTCAACCCAATGCGCATGAGTTGTCCATGGTTCTTGGTTGATGTCCTTTGCCTTGCTTATCACGCCTCCTTGCTGCATTGTGTAAGGAAAAGGTGCTGCATGATCCATCACCATCAAAGCTTTCCCACCTTGTGCGCATGGGGCATTGTGAGAGGGAAAGGTCCTGCATGTTTGACCAAAACCATCCTCATCCATCACCATCCAACCTTATGCGCATAGGGTTTTGTGAGAAGAAAGAGTTGTTACATGTTTGATCCATCACCATCAAACCTTTCCAAACTTGTGCGCATAGGACATTAAGAGTAGAGAAAGCTGCTGCACATTTGACCTTTGATACTCTCATCCATCCCCATCAAACCCTTCCTACCTTGTGCGCATGAGTAGTCCTTGGTATGTGTCCCTTTGCTTTTGTAGCTCACTTAGCACACTTACACATAACCCATGCCTCTTGCTTGTCCCTTGTGTTGCGCTGAAGTGGCCAGTGTGCAGGCTGGTGGCTTGTGGCAGCCTTGTCATCATGCAGCTTTGGAGGGAGAGAAGTCAGATCTGCATAGGCAGAAACCTCTTAGCCTTTCCTTTCCTTATTCATGCTTAACATACAACCATTGAGTGGACCAAAGCTCCTCACCCTCTGACCTCGACTTGGACAGCTCCCACACAGTCCTAGCATGCGCAGAATTCTGCTATCCTTGCAGCCCCTGACCTTGTCTTTACTTGTCAACCATTCAGCCATCTTTTCCCTTGTAGCATGCATTGCTTTGGGCAGAAGTAAGGGGCAGATGTTTGTCTCTTTTGATGATTTAACTTAGCATTATTTTTCATGCACCCATTGAGGCTTTGTGTTCGGTCTGCATTGAGCAGAAAACTTCCCCAACCTCCTTCCTTTGCGTGCTCCAAGGAAAGGAGACTCAAGCTCATCTTCTAACTTGTGGAATGTTTATAAACAGCCTTCATGTTCC
>JAVKPL010006618.1:0-26617 GCA_032173675.1 Gastrolobium villosum | reverse complement strand
CGGTCTTCCTACTATTTAGGATAAAGTTTTGCTGTCCTAATCTTGGAGAGGGTATTTTGTGGACTGGACTATGGTGATCCCTTTCCCAAAAATAGAAAAAAGAGACGGAGGAGAAAAAAATAAAAAAAAAGATAAAAATGAAAGAAAAATTTCCATTTATAATAAAAAGATCACTAAATGAGTGGTAGCCTAAGCATATTAAATTTTTCGCCTAATGTTGACCTTTTGCTGCCCACAAGAACAGCACCAAACAAGCGGTGGCTTTTACTCTGTACATCAGGTAACCTGTTTTAACAAAAAGGAGCACCGCCCATTATGAAGATTCCAAGAAGGATCGCTTCATTGTTTCGGGTAAGTGACCATTTTGTCACGTTTGGACAAAAAATTTACCAGATTGTCACACCAACAGTAAATTTTGCCAAAATGCCACGCAACATAATTCGTTACATTTTGTAGCGAATTATGCATGTAAGTAATTCGCTATACAGTGTGGTGAAATATACCACGTCAGAACCAAAAAAGTCACGTGTCAAATTTTCAGAAATTCGCTACCTAAGGTAGCGAATTATGCCAAATTGTCAAAATTTGACATGTGGCATTTTTAGTTCTGACGTGACATATTTCGTCACACTGTGTAGCGAATTACTTGCATGCATAATTGCTACACTGTGTAGCGAATTATGCCGCGTGGCATTTTGGCAAAATTTACTGTTAGCGTGACAGTCTGATAATTTTTTTGTCAAAACGTGGCACTTTGGTCACTCCCCCTCATTGTTTGGACAAATGAAAACCACGGCCTCCGCACATTTTTTTCCTTCTCCACTCGCCTCTTGTGCTTTGTTTATTTCTTTTTATATATAAATAGAAATTGAACACACATAAACCTTATCCAAATTTCTGACTTTGTGCTTTGCTTATTTAATTAGTTGCGAAATGAATGTTCTTAAAATACATATTAAAAATTGAAAATATAATATTATTAAGTAAAATTAAAAATTTTAAAACTTAATATTTTCTTTGAATAAATAATATTCTTTAATAAAATAAATTATTTTAAAAATACATGTAAGAAAACTTTTTTTAAAGGAAAAAATGGGTGGTTTTGAATTCTGAGCCCCAAAGAATCACTTCCATTAACTAAAGCCCCAGATGGGACGGTGATTATTTTGTCACGTTTGGACAAAAAAATTATCAGGTTGCTACGTCAATAGTAAATTTTGCCAAAATAACACGTGGCATAATTCGCTACACAGAATAGCGAATTATGCATGCAAGTAATTTGCTACACAGTGTAGCGAAATATGCCACATCAGAACCAAAAATGTCACATGTTAAATTTTGAGAAATTTGCTGCAGCGAATTTCTCAAAATTTGAAATGTGGCATTTTTGGTTCTGTGCATCCTGATGTGACATATTTCGTTATATTGTGTAGCGAATTACTTGCATACATAATTCGCTACACTGTGTAACGAATTATGCCGCGTGACATTTTAGCAAAATTTACTATTAACGTGACAGTGTGATAATTTTATGTCCAAGCATATCACTGTGGTCAGTGTCCTCCAAATGATGCTTTTATCAAGTTGGTGTTTTTTATTTTTGTTTTGTTTTGTGTCTTCTTTAATTAAAGACGCAAAATTATGTATATAGGACAACAGAGACAGAGGAAATCAGCGGCGACAGTTACAGAACCACTGTTTTACCTCTTTGAATTTGAGTCACAAAAACAAAATGCCCCAGCTACCAGAAACAACTTGAATCTGTGACCTATTGACTCTACTCATATCTCGTTTGCTCCATCTCTCTATATAAGCTTAACATGTTTCTTTTAACCCACCAATTTCAGCTTCATCATAAGCCAGAAAAAGAAACAGAAAAAAAAAACCAACATTTGCATAGAGGAATCTTGCTCTCTTGAACTTGAACTTGCATGGCTTCGCTTATACTTTTATTTTCAGAACTTGTTAGGAATCATGAGTGGGATGCTGCAGCTCTATTAGCAACGTACCCTCCCTCTTCTTCTTATTATTCTACCATAACTTCATCTTATACTGTGAGCAAACCATTGAAAGAAGAAGTTAACAATAACATGCTGAAGCAGAACAGCCTGCGGAGAATTGAAGATGCTGTGATGGATAATCCAATGGAGTCGAGGGTGTGTGTGGATTATTTTGTTTGGCCTTGAATTTTGTAACCGTAGATGTGTAATTGTTCTTTAATTCTTTATATTTGAAAACTATGATGCAACAATGTAGTCTTTGCACATTTTCTTTGAATTTTGTTTCAGTTTATTAAATGATGAAAATAAATAGTGAGTCTTTGTGCTGAATTCTAATGATAATTTTTATTTTTCCTCATGTATAGTTATAATAAAAATAGTATTTTAAATATTTTAAAATAAAAAAGAGAGTTGTTTTAATTTTAATTTTCTATATAATATAATATAGGTTAGAGTTTAATTCTAATTCATGTGTAAATTTTTATACCATCTCTCAATTATTTACGTGTGGAGAAATCATAAAAAAGGATTTATTCATGATAAAAATTGAAGATATTCGACGAAAGGTCTGAGTAGTACCGGTTGCCGAGAAGACGAGAGAACATAGATTGAGGTGGTTTGGGCACGTGATGAGAAGGCCCCTGATGCTCCTGTAAGAACAAAAGTTTGTTATCAAGAGCTCAACACAAAAAGAGACAGAGGTCGGCCGAAACTTACTTGGGGGAAAGTAGTAAAACAAGATTTAATGGAGTGAGATATAGATTGGCGGACGGTATGTCTTAGAACGGAATGGAGAAAAGCTATAAGTATGGTGGAGGGTTAGACCCGTGGTTATTCCTATTTTCCAGATGGTCCCATTTTAGTCCATTTCCACCACTTCTTCTTGTCCCTTTCTTTTTCACTTATATATATATATATATATATATTTATTTTTATTTATTTTTATTTTTTCAACAATTTATATCTTTCATGTGGGTTCATCTACCACCGACCCCAATTAATTTGGGATAAAAGTGATGTTGACGTTGATGATAGGCAATACCTTCTCTCAGTTAATTATAAAATCATAAAAAAGCCTTTATTTTGTGTTATAGGTTAATTGTGTGGGTGGTTTGATTTTTCAAAGTACCTTAGATAAGAAATTAATATTTTTTTTGGTAATATAAGAAATTAATATTTTAATTTAACTTAAAAGTGATTTTTAACTTAAAAAAAAAAGACATGTCAAACAAACACTAAGAAGAGAAGGTTTAGAATTACATATCTCTTCTTCAATTTCATTTTTGCTAGCAATTAATCAATATAAGTTGGTTGTCGTCCATGCAAGGGAAATGACTATTAAATGGAAAAAAAATAGTGGCGGAGGTATAAATTATTCATGAACACTTCCATCCTTCACCTATCAGATCTAAAAATATGGCAAACAGACATCTCTGGAATGTTGGAGCTGCATTGCACAGCCTAAAAATTATTCTTTTGAACGCAAACGTTCCACACGGACAGGTGGAAGTAATCTTGTATTGATCATTAGGAGCAACTGGTATTTGATTGTAACCTGAATAACCATTAAGGATGCTTAAGTATTATTTTCTAACCAAATGATCAAGCATTTGGTGTGTGAATGAGAGCGGGATGTAGTCTTTTCTTGTAGTATTGTTAAGCATTTAGGGAGTGTTTAGTATGGAGAAAGTGGGGTAGGGAAAGTATAATAACCACGTTTGGTATGGCTTCAGCTTAAAAAATATCCGTATATTTTTTATCCCTTGCATTTGGTTTTCAATTGAGGAATGGAAAAAAACTATACAGTTTGAAGTATGGTATTATTTTATTCCGAGTAATGAGGAAACTCATTTTATGGATTGTGGACTAAAATGCCCTAAAAAGTGAACGTCAGTACAACTTCTGAACTATCAAATTATAACCATTTATATGAATCCTCCTTAGTCGCGAGCGCCAAGGTAAGTTTTTAAATTATAACACCTTGATTACGAAACGCAGGACGTTCTACTCCGTTAATTTCTCAACAACCAAAAGTCTCTTTTTTTTTTTTTTTTCAGTTAATCCCTGATGATCTATTTCTTTCTTACATCGACATACACTTCTCCCAAAGTTAAAAAAAAATACCGGATGAATGGGGCCATTATTCGAATCATTAGCATATCTCTTAAAAATTGCCACCACCGTCAACGTCAATTTTTTAAACTTCCAAGCCACGTCCAGGAAATAGCTGGGAAACCGGGAAAAGTTAAACCGCGTAAGAGAATGGGGTCCATTATCCCCTTCACTCATCATAATATATAAACCTTCTTTCGCTAGAGTCTTCTTAACAACATAACAGTGTTATTGTTGACGAAGACTTAGTTTATTAGATCCAGGACATGGAACCTCCTCCTCCTTCTCCTTCTTCATCTTCTTATGCTGCTGCTTCATTTCATCCCAAAATTCATGATGTTTTCATTAGCTTTAGAGGTGAGGACACTCGGAGCAACTTCACAAGCCACCTTCGCTATGCTATGCGTCAAAAGCAGATCAAAGTATACATGGATGACGAAATGAACAAAGGAGATGGGATCTCGCCAGCACTCATCGAAGCAATTGAAGATTCACACATATCGATCATCGTTTTCTCAGAAGACTATGCTTCCTCAAAGTGGTGCTTGGATGAACTCCTTAAAATACTCGAATGCAGGAACACGGGACAGGATGTGATACCTGTCTTCTATAAAATTGACCCATCAAATGTGCGGAAGCAGAAAGGGAGTTACGAGAAAGCCTTCAAAAAACACAAGCGATATTTCAGCAAAGACAAGTTGAGCAATTGGAAACAAGCTCTGTTTGAAGCAGCCAATCTAGCTGGGTTTGACTCCGGGAAATACGGGTAATTAACTAGTGTGTTTTTACAAGTTCTTTTTTCATACGATGCTTAACAGTAGGGTGTGAACCATGTACCGAACCGAACCGCTCCATAAAATAACCGGTATTAAAAAATTAGATCATGAACCGAACCGGTTTTTAAAGAACCGGTTCATGAACCGAATCGGTTTTTAGAGAACCGGTTCATGAACCGAACCGGTTTTTAGAACCAGTTTAAGAACCGAATCAGTTTTTAGAACTGATTTAAGAACCGAACCATATTTTAGAACCGGTTTAAAAACCGAACCAATTTTTAGAACCGGTTTAAGAACCGAACCGTTTCCGAACCGAACTGAACCATTTTCAAACCAAACCAAATTAATTTTTATAACTTTATTTTTAAAAATTTTAAATTTTTAAATTTTTTTCTTTTCAAAAGAGGTCGACCCGAACCGGTTCCGAACCACTTCCGAACCGAACCGAATCACTTTCGAACCGAACCGAACCACTTCTGAACCGAACCAGTTTTGGACCGAATTAAACCACTTTCGAACCGAACCATTTAAACTAATTCGATTCGATTTTTCAAAAAATCCGGTTTGGTTCGACCCATGCACATCCCTACTTAACAATCAATAGATATTAATATCTTTGTTTTCATTGCTGGAAAGTTGAAATTGAAATCAACCCTGACTTGCTCCTACCACGTGCATTTTACACGGTCTCATATTAATATTCATAACCCGTACCTGTACAACATAGTGAAGAATTCTTTATCCAAAACTGATTACACCCTAAAAGCAAGAAGTTAATGATAGTTCTAGGATATTTTTATTGTTAAAATCTGCTATTACTGCATACATAATGTACGATTATACATCTAACCTTCGTTTATAGCCACTAGTCAACAACTTGATTATAGCTTTAGTAGTTAGCTACATCAGAATCTTGGAAAAATTTAATGTGGTCCAGGACTTTGTGGTCCTTCAAATAAAAACATGACACTTGTATTAATTTTTTATTTTTCTATTTTTTCTTTTCTCTCTCATCTATTTTTTTTTTTCTTTCTCTTTCCTTCACCCCCACTGAATCCGAAGTGCACCGGGAGCACTATATTTCTACTCCAGAATCTTATACATCTATTGCTTTGTAAAGATTTTATTTTACTTGAATTAAACCAAGGACAAAAAAGTAGAAGAAGGACCACCAAACACATGGATCATATGGTAAAGGGATTGTTCTAGTTTAGTCTATGGTCTCGAGTTTGAGTCTCTAGAAAATGTGTTAAAAAACTTAGTAGGGAGAGTTTTACCGCTTACGTGGTTCTATCCGGCTCGAATAGAACTAATCGAATAATTGATGAATCAATAAATGATAAAAAAAGAAAGAAAAAATAGAACACATGACACAAATGCCATCCATGTATGTATATGTACATTCCTTATTCTCTTTACCTCTTTAATTGTCATTAAATATGCATCCCATGCTCTAGCAACGATGTTATTATTCTTGCACACTGATTTATTACCCATTGCTGTATCTCTTCCATATATACCTGTGAACATATTGATCCCAAATATAATTACCAACATTTAGTTGGGCATTCTTGATCCTTTCGGATCGATAAGAAACTCTATGCATTTTGTTGACCTGCATCACCTTTGAGGCACAATATCTTATGCACAGCTCCTACACACAAGAAATATGGACACCGTATCTTAAAAAGGAATTTTAAATAACACAAACTATCGTTATATGGAAGTAAACTATAAACAAAAATACATGTAGCATGAGATTGATGAAGTATTATATTTCCATTTTTTTTATTTTAGTTGTTATCCAATTATTCTACCCTTTCACTCACTTTAAATTTTACATGGCATTTGTTAGGGATGAATCCACACTAATTCAAAAGGTTGTCGAAGATGTTTTGGAAAAATTGGAATCCAAGTATCCACCAAGGGAATCAAAATGCCCTTTTGGGACCGATGAAAACCTTGCACCTATTGAATCGTTATTAAGAGAATTTCAAACCATTGGAATTTGGGGCATGGGCGGCATAGGTAAAACCACAATTGCTAAATGGTTATTTGGCAAATACTCTTCTCAGTATGAAGCATCATGTTTTATGGAAAATATAAGGGAAAATTTTGAAAAAGATAAACAGGCACTACGCAATGATCTCGTTTCCAAGCTTCTAGAGGAATATGAGAGAAAAATCAATGTGGAATCCATTGTAGTTAAGAGAAGGCTTTCTCGTAAAAGAGTTTTCGTTGTGCTTGATGATGTGAGTTCTTCAAAGCAATTAGAATATCTAGATGGAGAACTTCAATGCTTTGGATCAAGTAGTAGAATCATCATTACATCTAGAAACATGCATGTCCTCCTATGCAAAGGAGTTGATGAAATAAAAATACATCATGTTAAGGAACTGAACCCCAAGGATTCCCTTCAGCTTTTCAGCTTGAATGCCTTCAAACATAGCCATCCTTTAATGGGATATGAAGTGTTATCAAATAGAGCAGTTGCTTATGCCAAAGGCTTGCCATTAGTCTTAAAGGTTGTAGGTTCTTTTCTTTATTCAAAAACTAAAAATGAATGGGAAAGTGAACTACAAAAATTAAAAAGGATTCCCGATGATGAAATTCAAAGTAAGTTACAGTTGAGCTACGAAGGATTAGATGATCAAGAGAAGGACATATTTCTAGACATTGCATGCTTTTTGAAGGGAAAGCGTGAAGATCATGTCGTGAGCCTGCTAAATGACTTCAATCCCCGTATTGGCTTAAGAAATCTTCAAGATAATGCTCTTATAACTATAGAGCATGATGTCGTACAGATGCATGACCTGATACAAGAAATGGGTCGAGAGATTGTTCGTCAAGAATCTATCAAAGATCCTGGAAAACGCAGCCGATTGTGGGATCCAGAGGACATCTATAATGTACTGAAATATAACAGGGTAAGAAAAAGACACTTATATTACTTCGAAGAAAAAATAATATAGATATTAAGGTATTGATTACTTATAAGTATTCTTTTGTTTTTCTGACAGGGGACTGATAATGTGGAAGGCATAATTTTAGATATGTCCCAAATCAGAGATATACATTTGAGTGTTGAGACATTCAGAAACATGATTAATCTAAGATTTCTGAAATTATATTTGTCGTATGGTGTTAGAGATTGTAGTTTGTTGTCCCTTGCTACAGGTGTCCAATTGTTTTCTAATCAATTAAGGTACCTTGAATGGGATAGATACCTTTCAAAGTCTCTTCCATTAATATTTTGTACGGAGAAGCTTGTTGAGCTTTCAATGCCGGACAGCCACCTTGAGAAACTTTGGGATGGAGTGCAGGTATATATATTTATGCATTTCAGTTTATATTTTACTTGAATTATGAGAGTTTTCCCATTACATGACTTTCATTTAACTGTTACAGGATTTTGTTAATCTAAAGAGAATAAACCTTCGTGGATCCACAAGGTTAATGGAACTCCCAGATTTTTCTATGTCGACAAATCTTGAAATAGTAGATCTCTCCGATTGTGGAAGTTTGTGTCATATTCATCCATCTCTGTTATCTATCCACTCACTTATTACTTTGGATCTATCTCGGTGCAGAAATTTGATCAGTCTTGAAAGTGAGATTCACTTAAAATCTCTTGAATTTCTTTTCATTGATTACTGCTCAAGCCTCAAGAAATTTTCGGTGTCGTCGGAGAAAATAAGAAAGTTGAATTTCTTGGACACAAGCATTGAAATATTGTCGTCAGCTATTAAGCATCTTAGGAGACTTGAAAGTCTCACACTTAATGGCTCAAGACTTAAGAAACTTCCAGATGAGTTATCAAGTTTGAGAAATCTTAAAAAAATTGTCATTTCCAGGTGCCCCAAACTAAGGATTCACGAACAAGAGCTGCGTAACATTTTTTATGGCTTGCAGTCCTTAACACATCTGTGTTTGAGTGTGGGCAATGACTTTTCTGAGTTACCTGAAAACATTAGTGTATTATCATTGTTGAACACATTAGATCTAAGCAGAAGCAATATAAAGTGTTTGCCTGCAAGCATCAACCAACTTACAAAGTTGAGCATTCTTTGCTTAAGAGGTTGCAAGAGGCTTGAGTCTCTCCCAGAGCTTCCACAATTCATTACACTTTTGAATCTAAACAGAAGCAATATCAAGTGTTTTCCTGGAAACATAAAACAACTTACAAAGCTGAACATTCTTCAATTAAAACATTGCAAGAGGCTTGAGTCTCTCCCAGAGCTTCCACAATTCGTTATACATTTGGATCTAAGAGGAAGCAATATCAAGTGTTTGCCTGGAAACATAAAGCAACTTACAAAGTTGAGAATTCTTCTCTTAAGCCGTTGCAGGAAGCTTGAGTCTCTCCCAGAGCTTCCAGGATTCATTACATATTTGTGTCTAAGCAAAAGCAATATCAAGTGTTTGCCTGGAAACATAAAGCAACTTACAAAGCTGAGCATTCTTCGCTTAAGAGATTGCAAGAGGCTTGAGTCTCTCCCAGAGCTTCCACATTTCATTATACATTTGGATCTACGTGGAAGCAATATAAAGTGTTTTCCTGCAAGCATCAACCAACTTACAAAGTTCAACATTCTTCGCTTAAGAGATTGCAAGAGGCTTGAGTCTCTCCCAGAGCTTCCACAATTAATTACATATTTGGGTCTAAATGGAAGCAATGTCAAGTGTTTGCCCGGAAACATAAAGCATTTTATAAAGCTGAGCATTCTTCACTTAAGAGATTGCAAGAGGCTTGAGTCTCTCCCGGAGCTTCCACAATCAATAACAAAGTCACATCTGAAAGGAAACAATATTGAGAGTTTGCCTGAAGGAATCAGCGAAAATATATATTTGAGACATCTTGAGTTAAGTGGTTGCAAGAGTCCTCGGTCTCTTCAATGGCTTCCACAATCAATTGAAGTTTTAGATGCCGTTAACTGCGTTTTATTGTGGGATATACCGAAAGCATTTTTTTTTGGAAATTGCATGAAGTTGGATGAAGACTCAATTTCCTCTATTTTGGGAAAGGCCTTCATAATTCAACTTCCAGAATGCTCCCGAGATAATTGGGCACCAAGGAATTTCATGACTCTTAAACCTGATCGACCTGCAGAGATAGTGACTTATGCTTTCTGCGTAGTACTTTCTCCGTTCTCCTCCAATCAGGGTGAAGGAACTTTTTCTATAAGATGCTATCAAGATGTTGACACACATCGATACATGTACTCAAGACCTCTTAATCGTAACACGGAATTTACTGGCTCGAAATGGAAAACTACTCGTGAATTGAATTCCGATGATGTTTACGTATGGTGTCAATCAGTTGATTACTTTCCCAAACAAAGTGCCACTTGCAACTCATCATTCAAATTCGTTGTTGAAAGTGATCAAAATGGTGAGCCACATCCCGATATCACAATCAAAGAGTGTGGAGTGTGCCCAATATATGCTTCTTACAAAGCTTCTCAGGGACTATTGTAATATTTATTGTGGTAACAACATCTATTACGGTCACGGAGATCGTAAGATATGTTGTGGTTGGAATATCTATTACGGTGACCACAATCGTAATAGCAACCCGAATTCTCTGTCCCGGTGATTGCAGATCTTTGCGGATCCCAAGAAGAGTGGCCGCAACATTTATTGTGGTCACACATCTATTCCAGACTTCATTCTCATGTGGTAAGTGTCTCCTTGCATACGACATATAAGCTAAATTTATACTTGAGTTCTTTGGGTTTCTCTTGAATTTAGTATTTAATATAAAAATGATGATAAAATACAAGCTTGGGAAATGGAAGTTGAGATGTTTTGATCATAAATTTTCTTTAACCGAGTTAAAATTCAGGTGGTCTAATATGGTTGGATTTATTTATTTTGTTTAAATGGATTTGGCTAAGGTAAGATTCAAGGGATTAGTAAACCCCATCTCTTATTGATTGCCATGACTGATATGTTTAACTCGATTGCAGTATATTTGACCATTTTATTTACTTTCCAACTGATATTGGGAGACCAAACTTATTTGATCTCTTATACACGTGCTTAATTCTTTTAGTTTTGGGCATCCTATGATGCGATGAAGAACAATTTACATGTGGGGCATAATTAGTGGATTTTTTTTTAAGGATTTATGTTCTGAAGGTTGCTTATGAATGGAAGAACTTACTAATGGACTGGTACATATATGTTTGCCAAATTGATCAATGTATAACATACATGGTGCTTTTCTCCTTCAAAATTGTTCTCTTGTGCATCTTTTTTCTTCCGCACTACAATATATATTGTAGTTTTTTACATGTCCTGTCATTCTACACTAGTTGTTTAGAAAGTTTATTTTTCTACATTCATTAAGGTACCTATTATTTATTGTTTCCCTTTCGTAGGCAATTCTTCCTCCCCATGTTGAAGAATATCAAAGGCTGATGAGTTGCTTTTCATAGCTTTGGTTCGAATATGATCCCGGAACTTATTGCTAAGATTTTACAGAGGCAAGAGGAATTCATTCTTACCTCTCTTAAGTTTGTTTATTCTTCTCTTCCGTGTTCTATCCCCTGCTTTTGAATTAAGTTTAATTCCTGATAAAATTTTAGGTTACAAGTATATCATGGTTATGCTGAACTGTACCAGGTATGTGATAACTGTCTCTTAAACCTCCTCAGCTTTTTAGATGTGAGCTACTATCGCCTTAAATTCTTTGTTAGGACGTGCATACCAAACTCATTCAGGATACAAGATCTCCGATGGCAAACTGTGGGAGTATCAAGGTGAAGTTTTAAGTCAACTTAACTGAAGAAAGACTGAATGGCACGAGCTTAAATACATGAGGAGGTAAGAGCTATGTTTTTAAACTTCAAGCAAGTCATTATTGAATGTCAATGAATTGGCTAGATAGACCCTCTATATTTTGGTCGTTGACAGTTTTGCAATTTTGTACAAAGGGTATTTTTAAAGTCAAGGATAATTTTCCTAAAAAAAGAAGAAAAATAACTCCTAATGCTTATTACAATGGTCAAGAATTCTGATCTTTGCTGGTTGGTATTTTATAGGTGCCTATGGATATTTGAGGGATGCAATATATGTATCAAGTGTAAGTAAGGGGAGAAGTCTTTGAGTGGTCAAAGACATTGATTCCCTCCCATATCTTTGAAAATGTTGTTGATATGACTTATCACTCCTTTGGAATTGAATCGGCTATACGAGCAAAAGGTTAATCTTGTTAATTCTTCTCTTAGGCAATCACGACCTCTCATGAAAAAAAGAACAAAGCTTGCAGCTTGGAAGAATGCAAATCGACATCCTCGGCTAGTACACTCCCTTCACCTCCAGGAATGCACAAATCATATAATAGAAGAGTTAGTGGGGTTGGTAGCTAAAAGTATAATGAGCATAATAGTATTGCCATAATTGGAGGCAAAGGAGACGCCGTGTGTGGGACTGTTGTATAATGTTTTATTTTTTATTTTAATCCCCAAAGATTATAGTTCAATAATATTTATTGCTATTGATCAATAATTTTGCTGTTTATTACCAGAACTAATCCTTGATATATGGTAATTTTGTCAAGAGATCAAATGTATTCATGAAGATTTCAAGTTTCCCTATATTTCATTTTAACATGGGAGTTTATTGAATGGCTTCGAACGTTGTATTATCTATTTCAATTTATTAAATTGGCGTTGGTATGAAATTGGGTTGGAAAAAGTGTGAATTCCTCTAGGGGTAGACTGTGTCAATGTAACGGTGATATAGGGAGGCAGACATGTGGGCTTAAGCTTATCAATGGAGTCACTATGTGTATGTCTCAAGCGATTACTTAGAATCAAAGGAACGTGTGTCTCTCTCTCTCATTAGGTGTAGTAACGAGGAACAGTGACCAAAGTGTCACTGTTGACAAAAAAAATTACCAAACTATCATGTCAATAGTAAATTCTGCAAAAATGTCACGTGACATATTTCGCTACACAGTGTAGCGAAATGTGTCATGTCAGAATGCACATAACTAAAAATGCCATGTGTCAAACATGGAGAATCTTGCTACACTGTGTAGCGAAATTCTCCTTGTTTGACACGTGGTATTTTTGATTCTGACGTGGCATATTTCGTTACACTGTGTAGCGAATTATTTGCACACATATTTCACCGCCACATGGTATTCTGGTAAAATCTATTGTTGGCATGACAGTCTGGTAATTTTTATTTTTTTTTCCAACAATGACAAAATCGTCACTATTCCTAGTAAAGAGACATTTGTCTCACTTAGGACTACACAAATTTAACCCCTATAACGAGCTTAATTTATCAGCTCAAAGTATTGGTCACGTTGAAAGAGTATATTGCCCCCAAGATTGCATCAAATATTATAATAATTTTTGAAAATGTTTTGATGATATCAATAATAGCTCCAAGTTGAAGATCAAGGATTAAAAAAATAGTATTTCATTCCAGATCAACATTCATTCTTATTTCTTTTTCTCTCTTGGTTATCCCTACCATCTATTTCTATCTCTTCCGTCTTAGTTTAAATCAGATGATCAAATGTGGGTTCATCCGGTTATGTCTATGCCTACACCAAGAACGGCTCTTGCTCTTTATACATGGAAACAAATTGATCGTCTAACATCAAATTCAGATTATAAGTAAGGTATCCGTATAAAGAACAATCTCCAATTTTAATATAATAATACCAATTGTACTTCTAAAATTAATACCATATCAAAACATAGAATATTCCTTAATTTAGATATGATCTAACGGTTAAAAAATAATAGTAAAAATTGTAAGATTGAGGAGATATTAAATATAACCTGCCCCAATTTTTTTATTATTAATTTTCCCAATTTTCAATTGCTATTGAGGACCATTATTTGTCCCGTTCGTGAAACAATTTAGTTCACAAAATTTAATTCTTTACTCCATATCTTTTCCTCGACAAGAAGATACAATCTTTGTTTCTTATAGCGTTTGGCATAAGCCATGTAATACGTCAAAACAAGTACAACTGTAAGTAATCAAACCAAAACAGTTGCATAGTATCACTCTCACCACAACGAAATGGATTTTGCAGTTTCCAATGAATAGAGCGCCACGGTGTTAGTGAAAGGGAGAGATCATTTGTAGTCAGCCAATAATTAATTAAAAGGGAAAAATATTTATCATTTTAAATGATACAACTTATATCCTGTAACTCTCACAAAGAGGTGAGACCCATACCTTTATTTTTTTTGTCAACTCTCTCTTTCTTTATCTATCTCTTTCTCTATCTTAAAATGACACAATTTTACATCTTCAAATGACACACATTTTACCCTAATTAAAACTCAGAAGTTTAAGAAAGGAACACAATGCATAGAGTATTAACCCTATGTGATTTTTCAACACGCAGGGAATAGAAAAAATATAATATATAATTAGTTGCTTTGTTATGCATTATAAGTTGTTGAAATTTGAAAGCCACGTACATTTCAAGATTTGAAAAATTATTAAATGACCTTAAACCCTTCAAAAAGGTGAAGGGAAAAACATTATTCTGTAGGATGATATATTATACAAAATGTGTGTTCATTAGGGGTGCTAAATAAATTAGGGGTTTTTAAGGGACCTTTGGCTCGACTCGTGAAGGCCAGAGCTTACATGTCTAACATTGGTCGTTGAACTTGTATAAAAGCTCATTTAATAAAAAGGTCTCGGGCTCCAGCTCGGACTTAGAGCATCTCATGCAGGCATAGTATATTATTTTTATTTTTTATATTTTTTATACTACTTATAATAACCTTCTCTTTCTCCTCAATCCATTTCACTCCATTTTATTGGTTAGACAGACTTTTTGAATGATTTTGTTCTATATTATGTTGCTTGGATATACATTAAATTTATGAATATTTATGGAATTACTAGTATTGTTGATTGTATATTCTGTTTGGATAAATTTTTGTTATCTTTTTTTTTTAAACAAGCTAATAGGCTAAATCAAGCTTTTATCTTTTGTAAATAAGTCAGGCCACAAGCCGATAATTGTATTTATAACAAGTAACATGCTTGGTCAGGCTGACACATTTAAACACAAACATAGCATTTTAAGACCAAAGCTCGGCTCGGCCCGTTAACCCTCCTAGTGTTGATAGCTTGCAAAAAATGAAAAGAAATAGACTAAAGTAAATATTGATATATGATATCGATTAAGCGTGTTCATCAACCGATTTAAACCGCGGTGACTGAACTGAAAAACTGATGACCAAATTAACTGAAAATCGAAAAATCGAAAACTAAAAAAAAAATCGCAAAATTTAATTGAATTTGATCGGTTTTCGGTTTGGTTGATAAAAACCGATCCAATGATTCATCAGCCTTGCCCTCTACCTACTTGGGCCTTTCCCCAATCATTAGCCTAAAAAACATGTAGCAAAATTCTAACCCAATACCCATTAACCTATCAAGCTGGATAAAGTGGGTTGTGTTTATCCGTTATGTTTTTTTTTTTTGGTAAGATACATACATCATATATTTTTATTGCATGAGTTATTGTTTTACATCAACTCCTCTAGGATGAAAATTTGGGTTACTCCGTATCTCAGGCAATTACATTATAAATTTTTTGTTGGAGGTAACAAATGGTAATTCAACTTTTTGTTTACTATATTGAAAATCAGATTATCGTTTACTGATGCTTTTATATTGCACAATAATCATCATTCCGACTTTACAAAGCCGATACATACAAAAGATGTGTTATTTGCACAAAAATCATTATACAAATTTTAGGTTTTTCAAAAAATCGAAAACTGATCCAATCCAAACCGAATAAAATTGGATTGATTTGATTTGAAAAAAAAATTCAAACTGAATAGATGATTACGTAATCAAACTGAAGGAATTGGATCAGATGATTTTTGCTTCTAAAACTCTTCCAATCTAGATCACGAACACCCCTACTATTGATCGTTAATTATGTTTTCTAACAATTTGCAAAATATCAAATTTGAGAGCTCTCAACACACTTTTAGGATTAAATATACTCACCTACCCAAAATAAAATAAAAATAAGAAAAGTTATTTACAGTTGCCGCTTGACAAAGGGGCAATTGAAGTTTAACGCATCATGCATGCCTCTTGGTTGAGACCTAGAAATTTTTGAAAGAGGAAAGCTACAGCATATTTTTAAGTACTTTTTATTTTAAGAATGGTAATTAAGGGGGAACAAAACCCTTTTTTTAAGGAATATCTCTACCAATAAATCGAATAACAAATTACAATAACTATTGAAGTCACACTAGACAAATCAGCCCAAAATTCTTTGCAAGAAATAATAGATCAAATAACAAATCACAATTGTTATAAAAAAAAATTAACAAATCATAATAAGCGAATTGATATTATATCTTAACTCAAAATTTTAAAATTATAAATTTATGGATATTTTACGTTTATATAATGGGAATAATATTTGTACTTTTGAATGATACAACTATTATCATTTCACTCTCACAAAGAGGAGGAACCCACACTTTTATTTTATTTTTGTCCACTCTCTATCCCTTTATCTATCTCTTTCTCTCACTCAAAATGACACAATTTTATATCCTTTAAAATGACACACACTTTTCCCTTATATAATTGTGACTTAATTCGTGTCTAATCCACGTGCACTTCACTTACACATACTTAAATATTTCAATTATATTTTATTAATTCCATAGCACTGGTGAAGTACTTAATGAAGTTTAAACTTCTATGCGTAAGATAAAAAGTATACTTAAATATTTCAATTATATTTTATTAATTCCATAGTCACATTTATTATTAAACTAATTCTATTATTGTAAGAAATAATGTCCAGATTGCAAAATGTTGTACTCCTTTGATTTCAGCCATTTACGATTTTAAAACATACTCAATCAAATTATTATTATTATTATTATTATTATTATTATTATTATTGGCACGGACACGAAACCGGGACTTTGACCATTTTGCCACTGTTCATCATACTATTTACCAAAATGCCACGCGAACAGTAAAAATTACCAAAGTGCCACGCTGGGTAATTCGCTGCTGCCTGTAGCGAATTACGTCTGCTGACGTGTCGTCTCCTCAGTGGACCACGTAATTCGCTACACAGTGTAGCGAATTACGTGGTCAAAAGGTCCGTCCGGTCAGACACCTCAACGACACGTGTCATCTCCTCACTGGACCACGTAATTCGCTACACAGAGTAGCGAATTACGTGGTCAAAAGGTCTGTCCGGTCTGACACCTCAACGACACGTGTCATCTCCTCACTGGTCCACGTAATTCGCTACACAGTGTAGCAAATTACGTGGTCAAAAAGGCTGCAAGGTCAGCTGCTTCAGTGACATGTGTCATCTCCTCACTGGTCCACGTAATTCGCTACACAGTGTAGCGAATTACGTGGTCAGAGAAGTCAAATCATGTCAACTCGATTGCAGGCCACGTGTCAACTCCCCAGTAATTCGCTAGACCCTATAGCGAATTATGCCCAGGTGTATAAATCACTCCATTTCAGGTGTGATTCTCCACTCGCAAAGGTTTCCTTTTATGTAAGTTTTTACTACTTTTGTATTTCTTGAATCTTCATTGTTTTTCTATTTTTGTAAGATGAGTGATGGTAGGAGGAATGATATAATAGCTACTGTTTATTATAATGGGAGAAAATACTTTGGGCCAAACGGGCAAGTATTTGAAGGTGATGCAAAAATGTTTCGCATGAGTCCAAGATGCAATCTTCACGAGCTGAAGAAGTTAATATACAAAAAGTTAAGATTACAACGTGGTCAAACTCTTGCTCGGTTGACCGCTAGATGTGCCTCGGGAAACCCCGTGCAATGGGTTGGTGTTGAAATTGTCGACGATGAAGATGTAACGTTAGTAGTAGATGCAAGCACTTCTGAACACGGCGAGTCAAGATTTGTTGAATTATATGCAGAAGTAAATTACGGTGGACAATCCAGCAATCAACCGAGCAATCCATGCACTGACATCGTCGCCGTAAACATGGTGCCAATGGATAATCCGGAAGATGAGGTCGCGTCCCCCACGCTTGCACCAACAACTCAAGAAATTTTAGACGAAAGCATTCCCGCCCGCAACGTGAACGATCCATCTTGGCGTACAGATAGTTCCGAGGACGAGCATGATGAAGGTCTTGTTCCGGATAGCGAGTCATCGGATACGGATGTCGATGGTGATTTTGATCGTTGTCCGTCTAATGCTATTGCACAACCAATTCCATCTCCAGGCATTGTCGGAATGCAAGATCCTCCTGTGGCAGGTACGTAACCATTAATGCTTAATAATAAAAAATATGATATCATATTAAAACCACATTAATATTGGGGTTTTGGACTTGTTATTATGCAGGAAATGATAATGTACCATTTTGGTCTGGAATTAGCCATTTCACGAATGTTAATTGGGAATATCCAGATCAAGAAGTTGATGATATGAATGGAGCACAAATACCTAACTGGCAATTCGGCGATGCGCTATATAAGGACCAAATCTTTGACACCAAGCAAGATGTACAGATGGCAATTAAACAATATTGTATGACAAATCATCGCACAACAGTCGTACTGAAAAGTGATACGAAAAGGTTGATTATGGTTTGTCAAGATCATAACGCCGGTTGTCCAATGAGGATGAGAGCATACCAAAAAAAAGGTGGCAGCGAATGGGTGATAGGCGTATGGAATAACGAACACACATGTGCTAGTCAGTCTCTTACCCAAGATCACAAGCAGTTGGATTCAAATCTCATTTGTTCATTGATCTTAGGTGCGTAGAGTTATTGCTTTTAAATTTATAGAGACTTTGTATGCTGTTAACTAATACCGTGTTGTTTGACCGCATAAACAGAAATGATAAGAGAGGAGCCCAGTGTCAAAATTGGGCTTATCCAAGAAAGGATCGCTACTATCCTTGGATTCCATATATCGTATAGGAAGGCTTGGAAGGCAAAGCAAAAGGCTCTTGTGAAAGTATTTGGTGACTGGGACGAGTCGTATGCGTTCTTACCTAGGTGGCTGGATTACATGCTACATTTTTCTCCCGGATCCGCCTATAAGCTGGATTTGCGTGACCATTTCGTTAATGGCTGCCTCGACCAAGCTCACAAGGTATTCAGAAGGGTGTTTTGGACATTTAAACAGTGTTGTGATGCATTCAATTATTGCAAGCCAATAATCATGATTGATGGGACCCATTTATATGGAAAATATCGCGGGACCCTAATGATTGCTACAACAGTGGATGGCAACAATTACATTCTTCCAATCGCATTCGCTATCGTGTCTGCAGAAAATACTGACAACTGGTCGTGGTTCTTAGCACTTATTCGAATACATGTTACGCAAAAAACCGGAATCTGTCTGATTTCTGATAGGCATGCGGGAATCTTGGCTGCAGTGAACAATGTTGATCTAGGATGGTCTCCACCACAGGCATACCATGTGTATTGCCTTCGCCACGTGGCAAGTAATT
The DNA here is from genome assembly GCA_032173675.1 of Gastrolobium villosum. Lineage (NCBI taxonomy): Eukaryota > Viridiplantae > Streptophyta > Magnoliopsida > Fabales > Fabaceae > Gastrolobium > Gastrolobium villosum. The sequence goes on along the minus strand of JAVKPL010006618.1, from coordinate 7,234 downwards.
TCAATCACAAGTTCAAGAATGTCATGTTGAAGAAGCAGTTGAAGAAGTTAGGTATGTTTTCAATTTGTCTGATTGGTACAATGGACCACCAATAGTAATGTTTTTTGTGTTAAATGTGTAGGATATACAACATCGCGCTTAGACTTTGATGCTGGTTTAGAGAAGTTTAGAGAAACAAGCCCTCAAATAGCTGAATGGATTGATCGCATCCCGAAAGAGAAGTGGAGCATCTCTTATGATCTACAAGGAAGAAGATTTGGTCATATGACAACAAATCTGTCAGAGTGTGTTAATAAAGTTCTAAAAGGGGCGCGAAACCTTCCAATCGCCTCACTTGTGCGTATAACTTACAGTAGACTGGTGGCATATTTTTTAGAGCACGGACAAGAAGCCCGTGAGGAGCTTGAGAGAGGTAATCGCTTCGCCAAAGTCATGTGGCGACTATATGTGGACAATCAAGATAAGGCCAGGACACATTACGTAACTTCTTATGACGTGCAACAGACAAGATTTGAAGTGCAAGAGTCATATAATGTACGTACTCATCGCGAAGGTAAGAAATGGTCGGTTTCGTTATCTGACCGTACATGTCAGTGTGGTGAGTTCACTGCTTTCAGGTTCCCCTGTAGCCATGTCATTGCGGCATGTACATCGACGCATCACGATCCCACACTGTACATAGACCCTGCATACAGTGCCAAGAATCAATGTGAAATTTATTCAGCTCAATGGTATCCAATTGGTAACGAGGATTTTATACCGCCATTTGCACGTGCAACAGTTATACCAGATGCGTCCATGAAACGTCAACGGGGAAGGCCTAGAAGTACACGTATTCACAATGAGATGGATTCTCGTGAAGGCGCAATTACTCGAACAAGGTGCGGTTATTGTAGGCAGGTTGGGCATAATAAACGGCATTGTCCTTCGCGACAACAACCACAGCAGTGAATCAGTTTAAGTTTTTATTATATGCATAAATATGTTATAGTATTTAGTACCGTCATTTAATATTTTATTATAGTCATGTACTTCATGTGTGCCTTGTTATAATATTTAGTACCGTCATTTAATATTTTAATCAGTCAAGCCGATAAGAACATAACTGTAATTATAAATAATGCATCATATGTGTAAAAATATAGTCTCCAACACAAGTGCAAAATATATGTAAATAAGAGTCAACAGTCCATCGACATTAAACAAACTCAACCTAAATACAGACAAACACAACAAAATAACACATCAGTGCTCTCGAGCATGATACCCCGCGCACTTAGCCGTATCATGGTCAAATGGTGACAGCATACAAGTTAACCTGGCCTGACGAATGGGGTTTCGCCTAATCCCCTCAGCATCAACACCATCACCACCAGCAACTGGATCAGCACCGGGATCATCGCCATGTGCCGCCTGCGCATGACCAGGATCATCAGCCGCCTCTCCCATAACATCGGCCAAATCCTGAGCAGAAAACTCCTCGAATGGCTGTGAATGTGGTGACTGCAAGAAACTCGTCGAATAGGCTGTCGGAGTGGCAAGCACCGGAGCATGTGCATATGATGGCTCGCCAGGATCAGTAGTTGGCCTATAGTAATCTGGGAATGAATCTAAACCCTGTGGAGGCTGTGAAGTACTACCGCCTGTATACATAGGATATGGCTGAGATGGAAATACATATTGTCCCATAGGTTGCGCTGTCGGCCAAGGTGGATACTGTGTAGCATGAAACCCAGGCTGGGGTGGCCACCAATACTGTTGTGAAGGACCAGCTGGAAAACCTGGGGAATAATACATGCCGGCGGGACGGGGAGGCATGGCAGGGACAACATGTGGTGTATCAGCAACCGGAGGTGTGGTATGGTGAAGCGGCAGGCCCTCATAACGTGCACGTCGACTACGACGCTGGACAGGCGGAGGGTCCTCTGTATTACGTACCACCGGTCGGGCTGCGGGCTCGCCAGGATCTGTCAATCTGTTCATATCATCACACGCGGCAAGGGCCCTGAGTGCCTCGTGATAAATCTGATCCATAGAGAACGATTCCCGACCCTCTGGCGAAGCCATATGGACCACTGTCTCCGTGCGATCAGCCTGTAGGACATACATGTTTAAATTTGTTAGCTACTATAAAAAAAGGTTAAGAACACATAATTCAATAGTATTACAACATACCACGTGCGTCGTAATCGCAGCCCTGCGGGTCATCCATCGACGGGTCATCCATCGACGGGTCACTCTATGATACCACCCCATATACTCACTGTTAACAGATAAATGGCCGTCATCATTTTGCGGAAGAGGAAAAAGGTCCTGCAGTACTAGAGAATCCCTATTCTCCCACTGAGCGATAAAGAATGCATGTCTCTCCCTCCAGTCTACGTCTGTCTTACCAGTAATGGAAATCGTCAGCAGGTCAAGACAACTAATCGGAGCAGGTGGAATAGGCTGCTGAAATCCAAACTGTCGTAGAACTCGATCCGGCTGCTGATATACTACGACCTGGTAACAAATTAGTGGACAGACAGCGATCCATCTGCGGGCGGTGTCAGAGAGAGGTGGATTACCTATGAAACCAAGGTACGGCCTCCAACAAAACTCACGTCTGCGCATAACGTCTAGACGATGTCGGTACCTGCGTATATGTGAACACACAGTCTGCCGTTGCACATAAAAATTAAACCTGCAAAAAAAATACGACATTCAATACCATACAATAATTATTCAAATATTAACAGATATATCTATTTGAATAATTCACAAATGACAACAGTGCAATTACCTGTGTCCATAAGCAGCCTCCTCATCAATGACTGCGGGTATCCCGGGAGAGATAGGCGGGAATCTAGTCCACGCCCATAATTGCAATAATAGTACACAACCACCCATGTCAGAACGTCTCCTGTCTGTCACTTTGCACAATTCCTTATATAACACGGCAAGAACTGCAGAGCCCCAACTATACGTTCCACACCGCTGGAAATTATCCAAATATGTCAAGTACCTCGCAGGAACGAAGCTAGAAGCAGTGTCCACGAACAGCGTCCCCCCGAGTATACGCAAAATTAGAGCGCGAGTATATCTCATCCGGTTCACCTCGGTGTTTGCATGGGGTGCATAATAGCGAAATTCCTGTCGCAAGAAGTGCAGACCCAACAAGCCCCCAGACAATTCCCTACCAGGCTGTGCCTGAACACCTAAGTAATCACGGACCAAATCCTTAAAAGGATGTCGTCCGTGTCGCCCGGACACAACCTGACCATCGGTGGGCAAACCTAGCAGATGATGCACATCCTCTAGGGTAATGGTGACCTCACCCATCCTCATGTGAAATGTCCTTGTCTCTGGGCGCCAACGCTCGACAAGCGCAGACACAAGGGAATGATCAATCTGAAATCATACAAATATGTGGGTAAAAGCATCAATAAAAATATTATTATCACAATGCCATATTCCAAAGTCAAGATATAATGATACAATCAAAAATTACTAACCTCATGATTGCGCAAGCGCGCAATATGGTAAAAGCCAGCCTGCCTCAGCCATGGCGTAATCTCCTCCGGAATGTCCTCGTGATCATGCGTCGCCGCATGTCGCACGTTAATCACCCGATCATCAGGATCCTGATCCTCACAAGTGTTCCACACATGTGTGGATATATGTTTATCCTGCAGAGTTAAGAGCGTCTTATCTGAAGGCCCAGGATCAATCACACTGCGTGGAGACACTGGGCGAGGTGGCGAATCATGCTCCATATCTAATTAATGAAAATTAATGAATATCAAACTTAAATTATTAACACCTAATTAAATCATGCATAAAATACATTAACCCATTTACTAACCTAAAGTTTCAAATGCCAATATTAAAAAATATTTTAAAAAAATTGGACAATAAATAAAAGATTAAATTAATTTGACCTACGTTAATATAAATTCACGTAATTACATACCCAAGGTTTTAAAAATCAAGATTAAAAAATAAGCACAATCATTAACGATTATAAATTAATTACAAACTTTAATTATGTACGCCTAATCTAACCATCCATTTATGCGTAAATTAAATTAACATAACTATTAACCTAATGGCTAAAATATCAACAATATTTATAAATTATTAAATTAAAAATTAATGAATATCAAATTTAAATTATTAACACCTAATTAAATCATGCATAAAATACATTAACCCATTTACTAACCTAAGGTTTCAAATGCCAATATTAAAAAATATTTTAAAAAAATTGGACAATAAATAAAAGATTAAATTAATTAGACCTACGTTAATATAAATTCACGTAATTACATACCCAAGGTTTTAAAAATCAAGATTAAAAAATAAGCACAATCATTAACGATTATAAATTAATTACAAACTTTAATTATGTACGCCTAATCTAACCATCCATTTATGCGTAAATTAAATTAACATAACTATTAACCTAATGGCTAAAATATCAACAATATTTATAAATTATTAAATTAAAAATTAATGAATATCAAATTTAAATTATTAACACCTAATTAAATCATGCATAAAATACATTAACCCATTTACTAACCTAAGGTTTCAAATGCCAATATTAAAAAATATTTTAAAAAAATTGGGCAATAAATAAAAGATTAAATTAATTACACCTAAGCTTTTATACGTTAATATAAATTCACGTAATTACTAAGATTATAAATTAATTACAAATTTTAATTATGTACGCCTAATCTAACCATTCATTTATGCGTAAAATAAATTAACAACACTATTAACCTAATGCCTAAAATATAAACATTAAATAATATTACATTTCACTAGCCTAAGGTTTCACTTAGGGCTGGCAATACGCCTAAAATGGGTTGAATTGAGCAACCTGATCCGTTTTATGGGTGGGTTGGCGGGCTACGGGCTAGAACGCCTAAAAATAAAAATAAAGTAAAAAATATAAAAATAAAATACAAAAAATTAAATTCTGCATAAAGACACATATATTTTTTTGCATAATTAAAAATCTGCAAAATCCTAATGTGCTTATGAAACCAAGAAGAATGTTTAATAATCCATATAAATATGCAAAAATATAATAATAAAAATTAAAATCATATCAAGGTAAAACAGAATATAAATAATATTGTATGAGCACCACAACATTTGCATGCAGAGAAATCTAGGGCACGAAGTTACATAATAACCTAAAAAAAAGGGGGGATTGGCCGGGTCGAACGCTGGTGGGTTTGGCGGGGCGGGTTTGGCGGGCTGGTGGGTTGAAAAACTCAACCCAGCCCGCCCGGTTTGGTGGGCGGGGCGGGCCACTAGTTTCACTAGTTTCACTAAACTAAAGTTTCACTAAACTAAAGTTTCAAATATCAACACTAAATAATACACCACATTCACTAACCTAAAGTTTCAAATACTTAAAGTGTTAAATATCAACACTAAATAATACACCACACTCACTAAACTAAAATTTCAAATTTCAACACTAAATAATATAACATATTTACTAACCCTAAAGTTTCAATCCTAAACACTAAATAATGTAACATATATACTAACCTATTCATGCAATTGTAAATATCATATTTATAAAACATAATTAATTAAATAAACATATTAAAAAAGAAACAAAAAAAATTAAAATGAAAAGAGAGACTAACCTTCTTGAGAGAGAAAAATCTTGGAGAGAGAAATATTTTAGAGAGAGAAAAATAGTTAGAAAGATGGAGAGTATGAGAGGAGTGGAGAGAATGGTGAGGGGAAGGGGTGGGACGCAGGGTATAAATAGGAAAAAATCTGCACATAATTCGCTACACTGTGTAGCGAATTATGTGCATGTGTGACACGTGTCTGACATGCGCAGAGGTGCAGGTGACCGTTGTCCACGTAATTCGCTACACTGTGTAGCGAATTAGGTGGACCATTGCATGCTTGACACGTGTCACTCAAACAGCTGAAATTGCAGCCTTTTGACCACGTAATTCGCTACACTGTGTAGCGAATTACGTGGTCCATTGAGGAGATGACACGTGTCGTTGAGGTGTCTGACCGGACAGACCTTTTGACCACGTAATTCGCTACACTGTGTAGCGAATTACGTGGTCCACTGAGGAGACGACACGTCAGCAGACGTAATTCGCTACAGGCAGCAGCGAATTACCCAGCGTGGCACTTTGGTAATTTTTACTGTTCGCGTGGCATTTTGGTAAATAGTATGATGAACAGTGGCAAAATGGTCAAAGTCAGTACTCTTAAAACCTACCTGTCTGTACTTTTTTCATTTTTATTAATAATTTAGATAAAAAAAACTTAATGAAAAAACTTCCACTGGATTTTTTTTTAATGTAGAAAAGTTGGTCCTCTCGGCACATCGGTTTCTTTGCTTTTTTTTTTTTTAATATATATTCCCTTATTTAGAGTTGTGCGAAGCGCTTTTATTTTTTTAGGCTCCTAGAATTATGCTATCTACATATTTCTATTGTTATGCACAAATACCAGTGGTCTATCTTAATTTAGTGACTCTTTATGAAGTTTCAAACTTACTTTCCTTTAAATTTATATAAGTGAAATAACTTGTACAATTAGAACAATTGTAACCCCAATATTGAGCTATGTTTATGCTTCTTATAATTTGTCTGTCACTACCAGCTTAATAAAGAATAGCGACAATAGATAGCAGTATAACTGATGAAGATTCTCTTAGCCCAAAAATATTATAAATTTTTGGTACAATTATTGTATTCAAGTGGGTATAACTTTTTTCCACTTTTAGAAAAAAGTGCAACATGACGGAAAAAATAAATTTGAAATTTTTTGAAAAGTGTTAAAAAAATTTATAAAAATGGAAAAAAGTTGTACCCACTTGACTACAGCAGTTATACCAAATATTTATCCCAAAAGAAAGACCCATTAACATCTAGAAACAAAGGTTGGGGGCAGTGCTGCCGAAAACCAAGCAGAGAGAAGGATCTCTACTTTGGGAAAATAATTTTGATAATACAAATATGAGTTTTATTAGTGTCATTTAACATAATATATTGTTGAGAGAGAAAATAGGTGGGTCCCACCATTATAAGAAGGAAAAAAATCGGGTACAAATAAAAGTGAGAGAATATATTGGAAAGGAAAATAATATTTCCCTACAAATATACCAAAATATGAAGAAGAAAAAAATGTAACATATCCTTTACCAAATATGAAGAAAAATAAAGCAATACGTAATCTTGACGAAGTAGAGGACATA
>JAVKPL010006617.1:0-26521 GCA_032173675.1 Gastrolobium villosum | reverse complement strand
AGGAAGAAAAATATGTAGCGGTTGAGGTTCCTGAAAAAGCGGATGATGCCAAAGAAGATAGAACCCCAAAAGTGGAAGAGAAGGATCTTCCTCAAAATTTAAAAGATGATGTCAAAGAGGTAAGGACGCTTCAAAGGAGGCGTAATCCTACAAAGAAGAGAGCAAAGAGAAAGGAAGTGGTGAAATTCTTTGATACGAGTTGGAAGAGATACCGGGAGCTGAAGTTTGACAAGAGACACCGAGACTCTATCTCTCAGAAAAATCAAAACTTCAAAGAATTCTTAACATGGATCCATGGTTTGGATCAAATCTGGGAATGGTGGTCCCATACACCAAGGCATCCAGTACCACTGGATCGTCCTTTTGCTAAGTCATCGCACACTGCTGAGGGGAATGACATGGAGGGCTGATTATATCTCCTTGCTGACGGAGATCTTGTATATTAGTTTATTTTTCTGTTTCGTATTTTTAGTTACTTTGTGTTGGTGTATTTCTCTCTGATGTTTTAATGTGTGCATTATAGTTACTTCTATATGCCATTGTTTGTTCCATTGTGCAGGTTTTTCTTCCTTCTTGTGGTCTAATTATTGCTGAGGACGGCAATTCTCTAAATCTGAGAATGGTAGGCTTGCATCATAGAACTGCAATTCTTCTATCAGGGGAGATATTCTAACTCTTTTAATTTTCTTAGTTATTTTTATAGTTATTTTGTGTGCTATATATATATATATATATATATATATATATATATATATAATGTGTTTTGAGCAAATCCCAGGTTTAAATGTGCTCATCTTGTTAATGTAGATGATTGAATTTTAGGATATATATAATATGACAATCTAGCATAGCGTTGCATAGGCATAATTGGTTTGCATGATTGCTCGTTTGTCTGAATTAATTTTGTGAATTCTGATAATGTCTGAGGTCAATTTTCTTGAGTCTGCATTAATACCATAGCTGTGAGGTTTGAGCCTAAACACTGGAATTTTTGTTGAAATGCCTCACTGTTGTAATACTCTAGAACTTGATCTATTTCTCTATTATGCATGCATTGGTTGAGGTGATAAAGGCATTTTGTTCTTATTAGCTATTGGCCAAAATAACTCACCTATATGAAATTTTCCCTTGCTAGCCCTTTGAGCCTGAACTGATTTGTTGAAAAATGAGCTGTGGCCTGACTGATGGATTAGCCAATATCCATGACTTACCTTGAATGAGATTGAGTCACTGAATGTGTTGAAAATAAAATAAGGAAATTGAGGTAAGCTCCACAAAGGTCAAGTAATTAAGGGATAAAAAAATTTCATCTATACCCTTATAAAAAAAAGGGCAAAAAGAAAAAGAAAAGAAAGCAAGAAAAAGGAAAAGAGTAAAAGGTGGCTGGAAGAAACTAATTTCCGAAATTCTGTGGGAATGTTAGTGGAGCAAAACCATTGAGTTGGATGCGTTAAAGTGAAATAATTTGGTTTTTCAATCTCATTGTTGTTTGAGCTACTTTCCATATATTCCTACCTGTTACCCCGGGCAAATTACAACCTGTGAAGTCCTTTTGATCAATTGATGCATGTGTATGATTCTTCAATTTTAATAACTTTTTAGAATATGATCAAGCATATGGTAGTGTTATAGCTTTGAATAATTGAGTGCTCATGATACCCTTAAACACTGAGTGTTGAGTGAACATTATTTATCTGTGTGAGGGGTAATCAATGTAGACCTGTAGCTTTAAGAGGCTAATGACATTATTGGGAGTTTATGATGTTGAGTTAGGCATGCACAACATATTGTGTCTGAGAGTGTCTCTGGAATGTTATGTTGGATTAATTGAATATTTCCTGGATTGAGTTTTGTATATTGCTGGGTACAGCAACGTTCAAATCTGGGAATAGTTTGATATGCCTCTGGCAAGTGTAGTTTTCTGTGTTAAAATTGATAAGAATTGATGCAATAAAGAGCAACTTATATATATATATTTGCTAATTATATTGATTCTTTCTTTTCAATTATACTTCTCACCTATTGGTTGTATTTATACACGTAAAAGGAGTGAAAACTACAAATTATAAAAGGGTGTTGATGCAAGTCCATAATTCTATAAGCATGGCGCAGACCGGCACCGCATTGGCGCGAACCCGCGCCAGTTTACGAAGTTTGCACCGGAAGCTACCACATGGCGCTACCTAGCGCCAACATGGCGCCTCCTAGCACCAAAACTGGCGCTACAAAATGCAAGAATTCATGGCGCTGAATTGCGCCCAAAAGCAAGAGAAGTGGCGCCAAGTAGCGCCACTATGGCGCCTACTGGCGCCGTTTCACGAACATTCCGTACCGACTTTTCATTTTAGACAGTAGCGTGGTGCTGACTTGCCCCATACCGGCGCCAACTAGCGCCGGTTTGCGGGATGGATGCGCCGTGTTTTCTGAAGGGCATTTTTGGAAAGAAAGAAACAGGTTATAAGTAGTCCTCTTTACAGAATTAGGGTATTCTGACTTGGAGAAGGAAAGGAGGCAGCCGTGGAGTTCTTCATGTTCTTCATCTTGGATCTTCTTCTTAGTATTTTTTTTCCTTTCATTTTAGTTTATGTTGAATTTTAGATCAGCGATCATGATGTTGATTGGCTAGATCTCTTTATTGTAGTCAGGGTCACGATCCTTATGTGAACCCTTGATACGAAGAATTGATTTATAGTTTTTTGTTCATATAATTATCTGTATCTTTACCTTGAGAGTATTTTATATTTCCTTTATTGAATTGATCAATATGATAGTTGGGGATAGTCTGAGGATCAAAACCCTAGATAGGAATATTGGGGTTTTTGATCTCGAAAGGGGGTAAGATAACGATCTGTATGCGTGCTAGGAATAGACGTTTATCTGATTGCAGATTCTTAAATTATCGCGTCCATTGCTTGATTCCATGAGAAACATTGCAAGGAATTGGGCTTCCTCATGGGATTAAAGGGTTAACCCTGCAAGGAATTGAGGGTTAATTATTAAATCTTTTTTAGATGATAATTTATCTGAGTGAGTATATAGATGATTATTTTAAATTAATCCGGACTAAAAAGCGGGGATCATTTGGTGAATGAACCCTGGCTGCAATGTTTCTTTTATATTTTACAAAAAGCAATCTTTGTTCTTATTTTTATTCTTCAAGATAAAAATTCAAAAACAAGTTTTTACTTTTAATTCATTCAATTTGATAATATTTGTCACAAAACCTATTTGAGTTCTTCCATTCTTTAAGAGAAAGTTTAATTGATATTAGATCCCAATCCCTGCGGAGACGAACTTTATTCATCACTTTATTACTTGTGCGATCGGTAAACTTGCCGGAGAGCATCAAACACCTCGAGGAATTCCCTCACCACAGGAATGCTAGTGAGATCCTCCTGTGTCCCACTCACCAAACCTCCCAACATGATATAGCCAAATGCCCCTGTTCTCAAGGCCCTCCTCGCCTGCAGGACTGAAATGAACGGTGAGGAACTAGCTGTGGACCCACTCGGAGACATCACCACTCTCTTGGCACAACAGTCAATCAATGCACAGTTTCTGGACAGCCAATCCATGCCCAGAATAATCTCCAAGTTGGCCATCGGCAATCCTATCAGATCTACCGAGAAGTCACGGCCATCCCACTGAAACGCTACATCGTGATGGACAGTGGAGGTTAAACATTTTTCTCCGGTGGCGGTGGACACCCGCATCGGTGGAGAAAGCACAACACTGGGCAACTCAAGCCCCACAACAATAGGGGTAGCAACAAACGAATGCGTAGCCCCGGAATCAAATAACACATCAACTGCTGAACCACCAATGGTAACAGTACCTCTGACAAGGTTCGGAGCTCTATCCGACTGCTGACGATCAAGAGTGTACACACGCCTAGTAGCAGGTGGCACTGCTGGTGCCACTGTAGGAACCATCTGCAAGGGAACTGCCTGCACTGCAGCAGCTCTCGCCGTCGCCGATGGGTAATCTCTGGAGTAGTGGCCCTCCTTGCCACACTGGAAACATATCAACTGGCCTGTAAAACACGGCCAAAATGTGACTTCCCGCATCCCGAGCATCTGGGAGTAGGAGGTCTCGTTGTACTCCCCTGAGCAGAAGTCCTCTTGAACTGATTTGGCGCTTGCTTAGCCGCCAACTGTTTTCCTTTGCCCTTGTTCCCAAACTTCTTGTCTCTCCAGGAAGTGGAACCACCAGTACCCTGTGGCACCTCCATCTTGGCCTTCTTGGCCTTACTCGCACTGCAGAAATCCTCAATATCACGACACTGCTACGCCAGAGCCCCGAAGTCTCTCGAAGCAGAACCAGTAAGGTGACCAGCAATGTCCTCATTAAGTCCCCTACGGAACTTACCAGCTAAGAAAATGGGAGCCGGCCTCGTCATACGAAAATGAGCAAACTTGACCAGCTCATTGAACTTGGCCAGGTACTCGTCAACAAACAACGAGCCCAGCACCAATCTGTCGAACTCTCCCTGCTTCCTCTCCTGAGCGTCATATGGGAAGTATCGACCAAGGAAGAAATCCTCAAAGAACGGCCACGTCATCACGTGCCCCTGCATCTCGAACACTTGGGGGGTGTTCGTCCACCACTCATGAGCATCGTCCTCCAGCATGTACTTGGCGAACATTAGCTTTTGTGGCTCGGTGCACTGCATCACCCTGAATATCTTGTCCAGGGCCTGGAGCCATCTAGTAGCAGCAATAGGGTCATAGGACCCATCAAAAGTAGGTGGCTTATGCTTGCGAAAAGCATTCAACCGGCGGTCAATCTCATCACGATCCTCGACGAAAAGAGGAATGGCCTGCATAGCCCCCGTCAGGTGACTACCCTCACCCATCTGACTCTGGGTTTCCTCCTGGTGACTAGGTGGAGGTGGAGGCGGTGGTGGCGGTGGAGGTGGTGGAGGACACTGGCCAACAGCAGGACCAGCCCTCAGCTCCTCCAACATGACCCTCATCATAGTCATGTTTGCCATCCGGTTCTCCTCCAGTACATCTGCAGTGGCTCTCCTGTTCGCCTCTCTAATGGCGTCCAGCATATCCTAGTTTGCCAGCCTCGTGGCCTCCTGGTCGGCTAGTCGAGCCGCCTGCATCTCAGCCAATGCAGCCAGGACAGGATCAGGTTGATCCTCACTTGTTCCCTGGTTCCTCCTTGGTTGCACCATGACTCTGCACAAGTTACACAAAGAATGAGTTGATCAGGCCCACGCCTTGTGGTCACATATGCATTATCATAATACACACTAATCAGAGAGAACACAAGATAGACACGCAACGAAACATCCTAAGTTATTGCAATACATACATGTTTTTCCTTAGAAAGTGCTCTGATACCATAAAATGTAACAGCCCGTGTTAACCCGGTCTGTTAACATATTATTGTATTAAGTCATGCTTAATTAAAATGCGGAATAAATTTTTCGTTAATTCAATTATGAAGTCATTAACCTTATCCAAGTTGATTACTTAATCAATTTCATAAAATAACGCCTGTATGTAAATTACAAGACAACTAACTGAAATACCTCATATATATAAATATAAAGTGAGTATCTAAGTCACAGGACTACAACACATAGCTGGACCAAAATCCTGATACATTAATACAACTTTAACTTAAACAAGACATAATCAAGTCTATGTGGCATGGACAAACCCTATGCTCACCAAATATGGCAACATAGCCCCAACAACAGTCTCAACAGACAATATCATGATAATAGCAGAAAACATAAACAACAACCAATATCCAGTCATGTCAGCATGTACAACAGTATTTAACTCAACTCTGGCCTCCTGCCACTAGGAGTCTCGACCCCTCGGTACCCTGAACCTGAAATAAGCGTCCCCAAACGTGATGTGAGATCTCTAACAAGAAATCTCAGTAAGACAAGGGGTCCTCAAGGATCTTCCACCCCAAGCTCACTTACATGTGCAATATAAGTTCTAAAAGCAGTAATTTCCAGTATAAGTTCTAAAAGTATGCAGTGCAACAGATATCCAATGCCATATGAGTTATCACTATTCTACTGGCTAGAGAAATGCAAGAATACGTCTATTACCCACATAGTAAGTACAAGGAACACCGCTTCCACCTCACCCACATCCTCACACTATTGTATGTACTACATACTCAGGCTTACCGTATAGGTGGACTCACATGCATATCATAACAGCACATTGCATATAACAGCTCAACAGCATTTTCAAAACATCAAAAGCATGTAACACAGCATGCATAAACCACATCCCCATGGGACATGGTGAAACCACAACATGGCTAAACCGAGGACACGAAAGCTTACCTTGCAAGCAATCAATCCAAGCCAAGAGTCCCACCACTCTCAAAGTCCAAACACAGCAATATCACAATCTGTTATGGACCAATAATATATCATTAAATATGCTCCACAAGCATACAACTTAAAGACTACGCCTTTCCATTACGTTTTACATCTTAAGGCTTCCAACAAAGCCATAAGCCCTTAATCACATGATTCTGACTTAGTTCATTAATTACAGAAGTCCAACTTCCTTAATCTAGGATCCACAAACCCCCAATAGCCTACTATATGAACAGCGCAGCTACTGTTCTTCGAAATCCCAGAATATCCGGATATTCCTCGGGGTATTTCCGGATATCTTACTGACCATATCCGGATATGCAATATCCGGATATCTAGATCCCCATATCAGAATATCTAATATCTGGATATCTGGTCGACAAATATCCGGATATTTCACGACAGAATGCAGTTTCTGCGTTTCGTGAATATCCAGTTCAAAGGTCCAACTTTTAACACTTATAAACGTTAAAGCATGCATCTTTACAAAGTTTTAAGTTCATACTCAGATTACTTACTTGTTTACTCATTAAACATGGCAAGAAATCAACTTTAACCATCAAAACTTAAGATCAAAAGTGGAAAAGCTTACCAAAGCTCAAGACAGAGCAACAATGGCTCATGGAGCTCACAAATCAGGTGCTAAGGTACTGTCCCTTAAGGTGCACGAAAATACCACACAAGCAAGGATCTTTCTCCACAAAGCTTGCTCTTTGGAGCTCCCACAACCAAGGAAAAAGGCTCACAACACTCACTCAACACAACTCAGCCCCTAAATTGACTTCACACAGTCACAAGACTCAGCAAGGATGCTCCTTTTACACCCACAATGCTCTCTCCCACTCCAACAAGGCACAAGGTGAAGAGAAATGGAGGAAAAGAGGTCACAAGGCTAAGAAAATGATGAGGGAGCAATGAAACAGTAACAAGAGAAGCTGGTCAGCCTCCTCTCTACGTAGGAATTAGGTTTCTAGGGTTGTGTGCCCTTAATAGGAGTATATATAGGCCACATGGCCACTTAACGCGCAGTATTAGCATTAATAGTACGCAAAAGATCTTAATCCCAAACTTTGTAATCTTAACCTACTCATTTTTCTAAGATTTTTCATATTTTTATTTTATTTTCCGGAGCACCTTTCCGGTACGCGCTTTTCCATAGCCAGTATCAGTTCTGGCACCCGTTCTCATTATTTTAACTTGAAACTCGTTTTACAAGTCCTACATATTATTCTAGTAATTATCATGCACTTATTATAATTTTCCGGGATACTTCACCGGTACGCATTTATACGGGGTAGGAGAACCGGTATCTACGCTTTTCACCCGAAAAGCGACTTTCAGCATTATTACCCACTTACTATAATTATTAGTGCCTCATAATAATTATTATGGTCAATTATGGAATTATTTCCTAATTATCACAATTATTTAATTAATCACCTTAATTAGCGGTGCGAGTTCTTACATTCACCCCACCTTTTTAAGGATTTTGTCCTCAAAATCAGAACCATACTTGTCTCGAAAGTCGGGATACTGCCGGAGAAGCTCGTCCTCATGCTCCCATGTACACTCCTCGGGACTACGTCCAGTCCACTGCACTTTGACCATCGGAATAGTCTTGCTCATTAGCTGTTTCTCGCCTCGATCGAGAATCTTGAGTGGTCCAACTCAAAAAAGTCCAAATAAAATACGTTCTGTTCCAGGAACGTAGTTTTGGGGTGGTCCCTGACCACACAACCCCAAGTGTTCTATATATATATAGTAATTAGTTAGATAATATACTATTACGTTCCCTTTCCCTTCAGTAATCTAGAATTACACTAGAAGTAGTGATTTATCTTCTTCTTCTTTTTTCTGTTATATCTATTTATTTAAGTAGGAAAAGACAAAGGGGACGTCCCCTGGGTTAAGAGATAAGAGTGACTGGGACATCTGTCCCTGCTGAGTCACTCAAAAAGGTTCGCAGCCATATCAAATTTGCATTCATTGCAAATCCTGAAAATGTGCCCTGAAAAAGCAACCGTCGCTTCACCCATTAAGACAACTGCACCCTTTTCTCTTCCTTCTCTCCCACGTTCTAACCCAAACTGTTCCATCTCCCCACACTCATCATCATCAGTTACTGGTTATCAACTGCTGACCTTTCATCTCAAAGCTTCCCTACCTCTTACACCCCCACTCCTTAACCTCCACGTCCCAAAGAAACTCTCCATTATCCCTCATCCGTTTGCCTACTTAAGCTTAGTCCTTTCCTCATTCAAGTTTTACTACTTCCCATTAACTCAGAACCCCTTACCTGATTTATGCTTTCTTTCACTAACTCTCCTTCGTGCTAAAAATGACTAAGCTTTCAGTCACAGTCACCCCTGTATACAGCCATGGCCAAGAGCCTGAGCTCACCGAACCCATCATTCACCTCTATCTTGAGAGGAACATATCTATGGAGGATAAGACCCCCCTTCCTGCATTCGTAAAGCAAGCCTTGGCTAGCCTCAAATGGCTTTTTTTTGCCACTAACGAACGCGAAGTAAACACTTCGTTGTTGGCTGAGTTCCTCTATCGAGCCAGGAGACTACCTGAGGATGACACAACTGATGAGGTTAATGTGAGAGGGAAGAAGGTGTTGTTCTCCCCCACTGCTGTCGAGGAAGTTCTTCATCTTCCCACCATTACCAACTGTCCGTACCAAGAATACATGGACAGCAAAGACCAGAGCGCATTCATGAGGGAACTGAAGGAGACGATAGCTATCCCAAGCCCCACCTATACCAAAGGAGCTCTATGCAAGGGAAGCATGAGAGACGAGGCCAAATTTTGGGCCCTCTTTGCCAACTCCAACCTCACCCCCTCTACTCATGAAGCCACTATCAAGTGGGCCCTTCAAATTCAAATCTTTTGTATCATAAGGAACATTCCTTTCGATGCAGTCCCTCTAATCTACGGCAGCCTGAAGAAAGAGATGAGAAAAAAAATGTATGTCTCCCCTGCCTGATCACCAAGCTCTGCTCAAGAGTTGGTGTGAAGATTTATTCAGATGATGAGACTGTAAGGGCATCTGTCATTGACTCTAGGACCTGGAAAGGTCTAAAAAGCACGTACATTGACACGACTGGTCCCTAAAGATCTCAGACGTATACCCACCAGCAATGATGATAAAGAGACCCCTGCGGTCCCACAGAAGAAAACCAAGAAGGCCACTCCTTCGAAAGTCTCCATTTCTGGCCACACTGAGGCAAGAAGATTCGTTCCCCCTCCCATTAAGATAAAAAATAAGGGAGTGAAGACAATGAGCCTTTGGCAAAAATGCTGAGATTTGGAGGGACGTCAATATCTACACCAGCTGCCAAGGGGACGTCCCCAAGCAGCTTTGCCACCACTTCTTCTGAAGTTCTGTCCCATCCACCAGCACCTGCTCAATCTTCACACCACAATCCTCTCCTAAGCAACATTAAGGAGAGGAAAGAACAGAATCAGAAGCAACACCTGCTGCTGAAGCACAAATGGTTGAGCCAGAAGCTCCGCCACAAAAGAAGGCTGATAAAGGAAAGGGACTTCTTATTGAATCCCCTAAGAAGAAGAACCCAATTATCCCCAGGAAACTCAGTCTGGAAGCCCTCTATCATATCCTGTTAAACGTCCTGACACTGTTGGGGATGAGGCTCTGGCTAGAGCTGTAGCAGAGGAAGAAGGGATAGTAATTCCTCCACTGATGGAGGAACCCACTGAAGCAGTGCCCTCACTATCTCACATACCAGAGGAGCCTATGACTGTTGGCAGAAGCCAACCAGAAAAATAGCAGAAACCCTCTTCCTCCACTCCAGCAATTCCCCTCCCCACAAAGAAGAAATAACAGATTGGGATTGCTGAGATATTTGAAATGCTAGGGAAGAGGGTAGAAAAGCTGCTGCCAGCAAAGCAATCCGTTCCCCAGATTGACATGACAAGCACCAATGATGAGCTGAGAACTCTGAGGGACGGATTGAACCAACTCTCTTCATCCTTCAACCGATTCCAGGAACAACGCAAGGAGGAAAGAGAGAAGCAACTCAACACCATCAAGACAGCCATCAAAGAAGCCAATGTTGCAGCCTCTGAATCAACAATGCAAGCTATTAAGAGTGAGGTCAGAAGAGCATCCGACTCCCTGATCCACTCCAACTCCATGCATAACTACAGAGCTGAACTCCTGCTGAATAAACTCCTCCTCAAGCATGTTGAAGAACGAAAGGAAACCAAAGAAGCCTTCAGGGCCTTTGGAACGTGCTTAGAGCAGAGGATTTATCAGCTAGAGACAAGGCTGGTGGATGTTGAAGGACAAATTGTCCACATTCGCCATGGCAGAACAATGATGAGGTCCACCATCAACTCCCTGGTTGCTATAATTAGTGATATACTGAAGGATACTGAGAAGTGGCTCCCTGCAGCTGAAGTGATAAGATTGAAAGAATCTGCTCAGAAGGAGGCCACTTACACAAGAGGAAGTTGATGAAGCTAAGGAAGCTGAGAGGGCTCAGAAGGACACCAGACGTCCCCAATGAAAAGGAGAAAACCCTCCTAGTTATTTAGCTTAGTTTATTTTCAGTAATGTTAATTTTAATTCCTTTTTCTTTTCTGTTCCCTTGTAAATAAACTTTTTGCAATGAAAAAGGCTTTTTGATCAAACTGCTTGGTACACACATTTCAGTTATAGTATTAAGATTGCCCATTTTCTTGATTAACCAACTACATGATACACAAAGTCACTGATTAATCATGCTTATTCTTTCTCTGAATACTTAAAATAGATAAAGTGCAGGGAATTTAATCCTCAGATTTTTGAAGGAAGTTGATCTGTGTGAACTAAAGCTAGTAAGGAATGAAGAAAAAGACCAAACACTCACTTATGAGAGCGTTCTTGAGGTGTAACCACAATGAAACTTCTAAACTTGCCTGATGCTGTAAGTACTGCTGAGGAACAAATAGATTCCAATACCAAGGAACAACCAACCACACACTCACCTCCACACCATCTGGTCAACCAAAAAGGGCAAGGAACGAATCCAAAAATGAACATAAAGGATAGAAGAAAGAAAAGAAAAGAAAAAGGGAACAACCATTCAAAAGAATTCAGAAAAAAATATCAGAAAATCTTCCTTCAAAAAGGGAAAGGCACAAGAAAAGGTGTTCCCTCAAACAGAAAAGTCCAAGTTCAAAGGCACAAAAAGTAAACGTTCCTAGACCCCTCAATTAAGACCTTCATTCTTCCACACTTCCATACACCGACCTATCACAAGACCCTTGGAAGGGAAGACATCTACTCCTCATAGGAAAATAGCAGAAAGGCAAGTTCTGAAGAATCACATACAGGAATGGATAGAGCAAACACCAACCCTGAGTGATAGTGAGACAGAAGATCAGCAACCTTCACTTATCTTGGAACAAATTCGTCTTACTTGATACCTATGGAGAGTATCTCATTTTTTGAAAAAGTTTATGATTGCTCACTGGCTCAAGTTTCTATCTGTTAAGCTATTCTTTGAAACTGGGTAGCCCAATACAATATTTCTAAGTTGTTTGAGGACAACCAACAGTTTAGTTTTGGGGCGTTTGATGGGACGTAAATTCATTCCCATCTAAGCCCATTTTGATGGCAAAATACCGCACGTTCCCTCATCTGATGAGCAACTTCAGCATAAAAATCACTTGTTTTGCATATTGGTGACAAAAACACAGTGGGGGAATGTATGGTGACGTATTCCTTAAAATATATTAAAAGGGGAACGGAATGAGAAGCATTTAATGCACTTGTTCCACTCATTTAATGCCTATGTACATTTTGCAGGAAACGTGGATACAAAGTCTTCTAAAAGCAGAGGCGGTGAAACCACTCAAGCACCAGGAAACGTGATGAGTAAGGAATCACGAGTTCTCATTGGCCAGAAAAGAAAGCACAGCATGGGGGACTGCCAAAAATGGCTAATCATCAACAAATAGAGTCCCATCAAAGTAACTCACAGAGCTTCTACACACTGTGCCACCGCCCTGTCCTGACACTCAAAAGAACCAACTCCCAAGGATTTACAAGATTGTCACTCCTCTTCTACCTATAAAAAGGACATCCCAGACACAAAAACATCATTGAATTCTGGAGGGATTGAAGTCCTAAAGGAAGAAGATCACCTAGTAGTAGTAGTAGTTAGTTTTATATAAAGTTATAACTATAGCTAAGTGACAACCCATCTCCTCTTTTCTGTATCAGCCCCTAAGACTCCTCACGAGCACCAAACCATCTTCTCTACTTTTATTTCTTTGTTGTAAACTGTATTTCATATTAATATAAGTGTCTCTTCTTTTCGTTCCATTCGTTATCTCTAAACTGAATCTCGAGTCTATGGGATTCCAGATTAGAATAATTATGTTTAAAATATCAGCCATGAGCTGAGCCATCTGTGGAATGGATAAATTGCAAAACTCTTAAAGAACTATTTCTGAAACTCTTGACTGAAGCTTTTTGTCTTTCTCTGGCTAAGTAAGCTATATTCATTGTGTATCAATGGAAATTTAACACATACTGATAAAGGAACTTCCATAAGGAATGGATTTCAGACAACTTAGCCATTGGGGGAAGGTAGTGTCATGGCAAAAACACTACTGGTCACCTTAGGAATAAGGGGCTAACTCGTCCATTTTAAGGTTCTATACTGAGTACCTGTTGGAGTCAAGGGAGCTATAGGAATATGGAAACTTGTGAGCCATCTAGTCCATGAGCTGAGGAATCAGAGTTGGAAGATAAGAAACTGGGACAAAGTCAAAAAGTGCTAAGTCTTGAGAAGAGAAAGTAACTATTTAAGAATGGAGCAGTGAATCTGTTCATTCTGTTAAACTGTTATAAAACCACCCATCATGTTGTCTCTTAATTATAGTTATTTCTGTTTAAATATTTTTACTTTATTTAATCTGGTAACCATCAAACTTCAATGAATATTATCTCACCTTCTTCTAAACAGGAAGGATCACATACATAACGCAGCGAGCAATTGTTTGTCACCAGATTGCACTTACTGTTCCTTAGGAACGTTGTCAAGACAGTAAGGAACGTCTGACCAGATAGTTCATCCACTAACTTTTCTTCTCATTTTCATTCTTTATAAAGCAGTATAAGACAATATCTAGAGTTCTATCCTCGTGGGAACGATAATCTGGGCCTTAATACACCCATTATTACTTGATGCATGCACTTGCGCACTTGGGTTGGAAGTGAGGGAACGAATCTATGTTCTATCTAGAACAGAGGAACGTCCCCCATTAGAACTTATATTTTTCCTCCATCAGTAAACCACCCAACAATATGCAAGGAAACCAGGAGATCCCATGATTGATCTCTACTAGTCGACGCCAAGAAGTGAACTCCTCAAATTCCACGGGAACCCATCAGATAAGTTACGACCCTGCCAGTTGCTTCAAAGCACACAACTAGGTATATAAGCCAACCTGCAAAAACAAGCCTAGACTAGAGCTCATCTAGAAAGTTCAGCCCGATCAAGACACAACATTGCCAAGGATCCATTTGACTTGGTTACCCACGATAGGCTCCCATAACCCGATGTGCAAGCCGACTTGCATCAAATCAAATTGTGGCTTGTCCGTGAGACATACAACACAAGGCTTCTAAAAGCCATAGCGCCCATACCATTAGACGGGACCTCAACTACAAGCACCTCAGTCATAGTCAAGGTCCAACAAAGCAACATTGCAGCTAGTAGTATAAGTTCTCCAACTACTAGACTAGGTGGCAACTATTCTAGACCCATTGTAACACCCCGTGCGCACCCAGTGTATTAAACATATAAATGGTAATAGTGCAGCTCAATAAATGTAGAAGCTAAATTTTTCCAATTATGAACATTATCATATTAACCAAGTGGATTTACTTATTCTTTTTCAAAATATCGCCTGTATGTGAATTACAACAAATAACTACACTAAATAACCTCATAGTATAAACAAGTATCAAGTCATGGAACTACAACATGTAGACCAGACAATATGTTGATACAGTATTACAACTCGAGTCTGGAATAAACATAGATTATACCAATGTGGCATAGACAACCCCCATGTTCACCAAATAAAACAACATAGTCAATCATGTCTCAAGTACAATAGCCATATAATGCTAATCAGGCATAATCATATGAAAATATGGCAATAAAGAAGCATGCATCGTATCAACTCAACTCCGGCCTCCTGCCGCCAAAGGTCTCAACCTCAGAGGTACCTGTACCTGAAAATGTGCCCCACACGGGGTGAGATCTCTAAAAAGAAATTTCAGTAAGACAAGGGTTCCTCAAGGATCTCTCCACCCCAAGCTCACTTACATGTGCAGTATAAGTTCAAAATGATGATCACATCATAATATAAATATCCATGCAATGCAGCATATGTTTATGTCATGTGTGTATGCATCCTACTAGCCCGAGAATAAAAGGTAGGAATTACGTACGTCTGCAACCCACATTACTCTTGTACCTCACCCTCAGAGTTACCATCTTGTATGTCTCCACATACTCAGGAATTACCGTCTAGGTGGAATACCTCACATACATATCATATGACAATGAACTCATAAAACAGCTCAATAGCATATCAAATATTCTTCACATAATCTCATAAAAACACATCATGCATATAAATCACTCCTCCATGAGGTATGGTGGAACCAACAATGGGAAAAATTGAGGACACGAAAGCTTACTTGTTAAGCTAAATCCCCCTCACAACTCGGTGTCCAAGGGGTCACAAGTATTAATAATGTCCAGCAAGGTCGCAGATCTATTTTCATAACATTCACATCATCAATATTAATAGTCTAGAATTTCATTGAGGTTCTATGTTGTATTTAAGGTTTCCCCCACTTGTTTTAAGTGATTTTAGGCTCAATCTGTCAAAAGTATTCGAATACTCCTCGATAAGTATTTGAATACTTCATGTTCCCCGAAAAGTATGCCAATACTTTCACTAAATTATTCGAATGACAAAAATTAATTTATTGCTTTTTTAATAAATAAATACGTAAATGTAGTCGTTTTGAAATTATTTACACATATATTGCAATCAAACATGCCCACATGGGGCGTGTTCCAATGGAGAGAGATACACCCAAATTGGGTGTGACCTATGAGGCAAACACGCCTACATGGGGCGTGACCAGGAGAGAGACACGCCCACATGGGGCGTGACCCAACACGCCCATGTGGAACATGACTGAAGAGAGAGACACGTCCACATGAGACATGACCAGGAGAGAGACACGCCCAAAAGATGCGTGACCTGCTTGGTCTGTATACAGGCTGCTTTTGACACACTGTGCGTACAAAATAAAATAGTCTTTTGACTAAGATAAGCTAGGGATACCTCACATTTAAAATATAAAAAGAAAAAAAAAAGAGGATTGGAAATTTTACATTTTGCAGTGGCAATGATGAAACATGGAACACAAGTGGGCGCAGGATAAGCACGTGGGAGTTGCCTTAGCAATGCACGCTACGAATGGCATGTCTCTCTAGTTGCAAAAAAAAGAGTTCTCTTACATAAAAAAAATTCCTTATTTTATTTCCAATAGCCAAATACTTTTCATTTTGCGTGCAGTTTATTTTTGCGTGCAATTTACCTTTCTCTTTCCAGTAGCCAGATACTCTTCTATGAACTCTGAACCCATTCCATATTTTATTTGAGCATTTCAGTAGTAATATGGTTTATTTATTTTGAATCTGAACACATTCATTATTTTTAAATGTCAAAATCACTGCTGGATATTACTGTTGGGTCTGAATTTGATAAGATTGCATTGCCCTTTGATCTTTTTATTTAAAATGTCAAAATCACTATTGGGATATTACTGTTTTGACTAACACATTACTTAAGTGTGTCAAAATCAGCCTTTTTTTGGAGATACAAAATCAGCCCTTATACAGATCAGGGAGGTCACGCCTATTTTGGGCGTGTCTCTCTCCTGGTCACGCCCCATATGGGCGTGTTTGATTGCTATATATGTTAAATAATTTCAAAACGACTATATTTTTGTAATTTTTTATTTAATTTACAATAAATTAATTTTTCTGCAATACTCAAATACCAAAAGTGTTCGAATACTTTTTCGTATACTACTGAGTATCCGAATATTCCCCGATAAGTATTTGAATACCAAAAGTATCCCAATACTTTTATTAAGGTATTCGAATATTTCCCTTCTCAGAAAAGTATCCCCAATACTTCTTGATGAGTATTCGAATACCAAGCAAGTATTCGAATACTTTTCAGACAGAATGCAGAAAATCATGCAGTTTCTGCATATACTTGGTTTTAAGGGTCCTCAAATGGTTTTGAGTTCAATGTCTCCACAAATAGAAGTTTATTACCACTTATTATGCATAGATTAACAACCCTTAACTTGAATAATCAAAGTTCCCCTTTTTAATGACTCAAACAAGCTATAATCATGAAATTCCAAGGGAAATGGTCAAAGGTTACCTTAAGGCTTGTGAAAACAAAAAAATGAGGTGTCTTGGTGATATCTATACCACTCTACTGTGCTGCTAGTATGAGGCCACGAAAATGATCCACAAGCTTGGTTCTTTACACCAAAAGATAGCTTCTTGAAGCCACAAGTGCCAAAAAAATGGCTTCCACTCCACAAGCAAGGATGTCAGCCCTCAACCCCCACAACTCAGTGGCTAAAACTTAGAAATGGAGTACCTTTCTCCCTTACAATGCTAACTACTCAGTGTTTACAAGATCAATGAGGAAGAATCAATGTAAAAGGTGGGTTTTTGGCTCATTTTCATGCATAAAGGTCAAGACTTCAAGAAGAGAGGAAGGTGCAGAATCACAAGGCAGCAAGGGGCACGTAGGAGTGTGTAAAAATGCCCTAAAACTCTGTGTCATTCCTATTTATAGCGGTGTCCGCTTAACTCATCAGTATTAGTTTTAATAGCTCCGCTGATCATTTGTTACCAGACTTAATATTATGAACCTAGCCATTTTTCTATGAATTTTAATATTTTTATTATAATTTTTGCAGCACTTTGTTAGTACGCGTTTTATACGTAGCCGGTATTAGTTCTGACATCAACGCTCATTATTCTTACTCCAAACTTGATATTCTGGTCCTACGTATTTTTCTAGGAATATTCATATGCTTATTATAATTTTTTGGAATATTTTACCGATACGCATTTATATCGCGAAGCAGAGCCGACATCTGTACTTTTCGTCTGAAAAGCGACTTTAAGCATTATTCGACTTTCCAAATTATTATCCTATCACAATTATGCATAATCTTTCTCAAGTATATGCTACGGCATCGATAATCTTATTTAATTAATTATTTAGTGGTGCGAGTTCTTACACCCATCTTATGAGCTTATGGCTTCTAGAAGCAGTAATTAAAGATAAGTGGAAATCTAAAGAGATAAAATACAGGATCTACCATCCTATGCTTAAGGGATAAATGATAAAACTATCTATCCTATCTCCCAACAATCTGACTCCTATCAGGATTCTTTACCACCCTTTCTATATATAAAGAGTTAAGTCTCTCATGTACACACTAGCTATGAATTCCATACTCTTGATTATCATTGTACACACATCTAGGGGTGATAATAAGGCCAGAGGCCTTAGGCCCGGTCTGTTTCAGCCCAGCTCGGCTCGTCTTTTTTAATTATTGGACCCGGACTTATACTCATGCAAAAGCCTTTTTATTTAAAAGGCCTCAGGCTTCCATAACCAAGCCCGGCCTTGAAGCCTTGGAGGCTGGTCCGTATACAATAAATTTATTTATTTTTTATATTTTTATATTAATCATTTGAGACAGCGAGTGCCACTTTTCATAATTACTAACAATATTTCATAATTACTAACAACGATTGGTAAAGAAATAAGAGATATGAAGATGAAGATATAAGATGTAGAAAAAGAAATTAAAAATGACAAAAAAAAGATGAAGGTAATTCTGTTGCTGATGCTTTGGCAACCAAAGGGAGACTATTAGACACCTGGGATCTACAGCTTTTTCTTGAAGTCCCTATGGATTGTAGAGAGCTGTTTGCTAGAGATTTGATGGGCACTACTTGCCCCAAATTCTGTTTTGATTCTAATTCTGTTGTTTTCCCCTTTATTCAAAAATAAATAAATAAGGAAAAGCAATGTAAAGTAAAGTAAATGTGCCGTTGTTATTTTAACTTTTTAATATTAATATGTTTTTTTATTATAATAGAAACAACTATTATTTTCTTAAAAAAAAATACGTACGATGCATGATTAATGGGTTAAATATTTCTGCAAATTGAAAGGTAAGGTTTTTATTTTTAATAAATAAACAGGCCACAGGCTTAAGACAGACTTTTGTTTTTTTATAAATGAACCAGACCACAGGCTAATATTATATTCGTAACAGGTAACATGCTAAGGGCAGTCTTACACGTTTAAATACAGGCTTGGCCCGTTAAGATCAAAGTTCGGCTCGACTCGGCCTGTTAACACCCTTACACACATCTTATGCCTTCGGCTATATGCCATTTGGGCCAATCCACCCGAATTGATCACCTTACTTCTTTTTTTGGTTTTTTTTTTTTTAATTTAGGCTAAATTAAACAATAAATCATGGGCCCATGAAAAACAATAAGGGTCATGGACCCTACAGAGGAGAGTTGGAGACACCACCAAACCGAGGAGAATTTTCGAGGAAGACAGTGTACAGGTGAAAAGAATTTTTGGTGCTGTCAATGTACGGAAGAGGAGCATTATTGCTGATGAGAAGAAATGAGGTTTAAATCCCTCCTTTTCGACGTGATTAAAGTGAAGAGGGAAGGAAAATAAAATAAAATTTTTTTAACAATAATTCCTAATTTACCCTTGTTACTTTTGCTTTGGATGTTACACTTACAGTACCTAGCAAAGCTCATTTTTTTTTTTTTTTGATAACACAGCAAAGCTCATTTTAAAAACTTATAACTATATCAATTAAGCTTTAAGTTCGTTAGCTCCCTTCCATTTCTCTTAATCGATTGAAAATGAAACCGTTAGTCAATAGCTATAACGCATAATCTTAACCATGCAAATTTAGTATATTAATTCAATCCTCCACTCCACACTACACATCTTTCTCATAAATTAACGAGTTACACAAAATTGCAAGAAAATAATAATAATAATAAAACAGAACGGAAGAGATGACTACCCTTGTAGGTAGTCAAGAATTCTAGAAAAAAATCAATACGTGACAAAACCCACAAAGTGAGAACAAGATAGAGAGAAGATAGAAAAAGCTGCTCTTAGCAAATTAAGGCGAAGCATGATTGGCTAGCTAGTTTGATCTCAGTAGTGTCCCTTGTTTAAGAACTTGCCAGTAAGACCACATGTTAAAGCTTCTGAAGGTATTTTCTTCACTTTCTGAACAGCCTCAGCAAAAATAACACCCATTCCCATGTGCAAATGAGGCTCAATGTGGCAATGAAAAGCCCAAACTCCAGGGTTATCTGCCTTAAACCTCAATGCAGTCCAACCATATGGAAATATCACTGCAGTGTTCCTCAATGGTGCATGGGTCAAGTTGAATTTCTTCTCATCTCCAAGTTTGAATTTTCCATCTCCATACCCCAAAACCCAGAAATCATGTCCATGCAAATGCCAAGGGTGAATCTCACTGCCATTCCCAGTTAACTGGTTTGCATTCTGTAGTATCACATCAATAACCTCATTCAGCTGAAACATGTAAACCCCATTACCAATAGTTGCATTAGGGTTCACTGGAGGGTTGAATACGTCATATTGCTGTTGGAAATTCTCTGGAGGAGGCTTTCTGTCAAAGGCATTGTTTAGCTTAAACTTGATGGATCCCAAGTAAGGTGTTGGTGGCAATGTTAATGATACGTTGTTAATGGCCCATTTGGTGAATCCATCAACTTTGTTTTGTGTGTTGAGAAGTTGAATTCTACGGTGAGAGAACTTTGGAGGTTGTGGAGTTCCCATCTTGGCAATGATTTTCTTAGTGAAGGCTTTGCTACGCTCAAAATCATTCCATAAGGGAGTGATGGGTGGTGCTGAAGTTGGAAAAACTGAGGCAGAGATTGTCTTGTAGTTTAGAATGGTTAAGCCTTGTGGGGTATTGGGCTTTCTTCCTCTAACCCCAATTGAAAGCCAATAGTTTTTTTTTGGGTCTTGATCTGTGGTTAGGAGCACTGAGTAGCTTTCACCAGAGTATATGTCCATGTCATCAACTGCGAATGGTGTCACGTAGTTTCCATCAGCTTCCACCACAACCAGTTTGTGATTCTGCAGCGCATAGAAATTACGTGCAACGGTTAATTAATTAATTGATGAATCAAATAAATCTACGCATCTATTAATCGCATGTTACATGTAACATATACAAGATAGTGAGTAAGGTTCACTACTTTTTCGAAAAAAATAAAAAAATAAAAAAAATAGTGGACCCCACTATTTTATTTCTGTTTCATGAGATAATTATCTCATTCAACATGAGATAATTATTTCTCATGGTCCCATTCATGATGAAACCGATAGTTTTATGCTTTTTATGTTACATGAGAATGAGTTTCTCATGCCATAGAGATAAAAGCACGTGGAATCGATATGTTAGAAAAAAAGTCTACGAGAAACTCATGTTAACACGAAAATTGAAAGATGTTAAAGAAAACTTCTCAGTATAAAATCCTGAAACTAATTGCATAATCAAGTAGATCAGTTTCAGAAAAGCTCATTAACCAAGGCCTGTAAAATTTGGAATTGTATATACAAAAATAAAAAATAAAAAAATTTGGAATTGAGTGCATATTTGAATTCATTTATTTTGCCTTTAAACAAACTTATAATCAAAGTAACATAATTTTTTATACAAAAATTTATCAAAATCAAACATTTGATTTTGATTAATGAATGGACTTTACTAGCACATGTTAATTACTAAATTTAAATAAAAGTCAACTGCAATTCTTAACTACCTGCTGTGTAAAACTGTATCATCTATTATTAATTATTCTACCAAATTTAAATATCAAGTTTCTCTCTTTTCCCATTGTGTTTGACAACTCAGTGACAGTGAGTTCCGCGTACTTACATGCATTGCGATTCTAATTTTAAATCATCATCCCCATTTTTGTGGCATTTCATTTAGCCAAGTGTTTTCTAAGACATTGACTCTTCATTTTATACAACACTTTTCATTTTTCAGAATTATTTGTACCATATTTTAATTCTGATGTAACGATTATCACAAACGTTGCACTATGAAAAAAATAATTAAGATAGAAAATAGTTTTTTCCCCCGAATAATAGTACTACTTCATATATATGAGTGAATATTCAAAATTCACGCCATTTAAAAATTATATATTAGAATTTCAATTTTATAAATATGTAAATAAAATAAATAAGTATGTAAATTATGTGCAATTTATTCGGTAAATTTCTAGTCTTTAATTCCTCAATTAGATTCTTCCTACATATAACCGACTAATTGGGCTGCACACAACAAAGTCATAGATTTCCACCTTTTACTTAACATTTTTTTTGAATATAATTGAGGGAAAGATTATTTAAAGGGAATTAATTTTCTCATTTTACATGAGAACATTTTCTCATGTTACACTTACAATACATGAGTGGGGTCCATAAAAAAGTGAGAAGATAAAAAAGTCAAGATGGGACCCACTCATCCTTTTTTACAATATTTATTTCTCATTTATTTTCCAACTTTCTTGACCCATTTGTTCGGTCTTTATTCTATTATCAGATAATAAACTATTAGTAGATATTCCTCCATTGGTATGACTTCTATCAACAATTGGTTGTTTTTTGATTTAGTGGGAAGTGGGGACAAGAATATATCTTAGATTAACGTAAATCAGACAGCTAATGGTGGTCACTAGGATGCATATATACGCAAAAGCGAATGAGAACCTTCCAATTAATGTGGGTGGTCATTAAGATTGGACACCCACATTAATTGGAACCAAACGAAATGATAAAAAGTATAAAAGAGGTATAATGAAATGCAGCATTTCATAGTGTGATAGAGAGAACTCACTGAAATGGCCAAGTTGAGGGAAGCTAATGATGTGGTACTAGCAATCCTGATCCTGTAGGTCTTGTTTGGCTCCACATGGAGAATCTGAGGTGAACATTCTTCCCCACCTTTAAAATTGCATTGTGGTAAGGTGGTGTTGATAAATTTTGATGCAAGGGAACAATTGAACTGTCCTCGTCCATTGATTAACAGAGTCTGAAAAAGTGAAAAATGTGTGGAGAATGAGAAAAGAGACTCATTCCAAAAGGCTACGCGACAAATATGAAATAATTCTCTTTAAAAAGTTTCTTTTTCCTCTTAGCTTCGTCGTCTTTAATCAAAAAGAACCTACTAACGCGTAATACAAAAGCAAATCCCACCTTTATAAGGAAAATATCTTTTAAACAACAACTTTGAAAAGTATGGCTTCTATTATTTTTTTTCAAAAAAAAAAAAAATTCTATTACATTTGTCTTTATGAAAAAATTAAAATAATAATATGGAATTAAAATCTACACAACATGCATGCATGTCTCTCCAATGGAAAGACTTCCACTTCTCACTCTTGATGGAGATAACAACTAGATAACTCCTTGATGGGAATACCGACAAGATGCCTCTAATACGGAATATAACGTGGTTTGCACGAATATACAAAGGAAAAAGTTCAAAAACTAGCTCATAGAGTTGATTTGAATTATTTACACCTCTTTTTTAATTATTTAATTTCCTGTAATTTTTTTTCATTTATATCTTTTCTTAACACTTTTAGAAAATTAACTAAGTATATCTATTATACTCTTTTTAGAAGAAGAAAATAAAATAATAAAAAGAAAAATAAGAATAAGAATAAATATTATGAAAACTTAAAACACTTAGTAAAAGATTAAAAGAAAAATAATAATAAAAAAATCAAATGTGTTAAAATAAAAAATAGAATAAGAACAAAAAGATATAAGAAAAAATATATTAAATATCATAACAGTAACAGAAAAAAACTGAAATTAAAAAAATGAAAATAGTCCAAATGAAAAAAAAAATGTACCAAAGACAAAAGGAAAGAATAAAATAGATATAAAAAAAGACCAAACATATCTAAATAAAAAGGATAAATAGACCAATGACAAAAAAAAATAAAAGAAAATATATTAGAAATTCATAACTGTGATTTCTTTCTTATTTTATTTTTTATCATAATTTCTCTTCTATTTTTTTGTCTTCAATTTTTTTTCCATTTAGACTTTTTTTTTAATTTTAGTTTTTTTTGTCTGTGTTGTGATTTCTAATATATTTTGATTTTATTTTTTTTCTATCTATTTTTTTATTCAATTTTTTTATAGATTTATTTATTTTTATTTAGACACATAACACATTTGATTTTTTTTGCTATTTTTTATTTAGTCTTTTATTAAGTGTTATAAGATTTCATAGCATTTGGTCTTATTTTCCTTTTTCTTTATCACTTTATTTTCTTCTAATAAGAAGGATATAATAGGTATACTTAGTTAAATTCCTAATAGTATTAAGGAGGGGTGTGGATAAAAAATCACAGATGGTTAAATGATTAAAAAAAAGCACATGAGTATAAGTGATTAAAAATAATATCACAGGGAGTTATTTTAACTTTTCTGATATATAGAATATAGATGAAATTTAAAAAGCTTAAATCAATAATAAAATATCTAAGTTTACGAGAGATGCATGCCAAATTAATTTAGGAAAACTTAAAAATATATAAAGTAGAAAAAAAAATATAAAAGATAAGAAGTTAAGAATAATATGTTTATTTTTTCAAGAGAGAATAAACTAAAAGATTTAGTCATTCTCGAAATAATATATTCTAATTTAACTTGTAAGAGTGAAGCAATTGTGATTTAAGGGGGGAAATAAATGTAAGCGTAATAAGAGATATTCAAAGAAAATCAATTTGAGAGTATAAAGTATAAACTGCTGAGAATAAAAAAAAAAGTAACTGCAATTATTTTGATGTAGTAACTAATTATTATTTATTTTTTAAAAATGTGTTGAAGTTAGAAAGAAATATTTTAAAATAAGTAATAATCTGAGAGTTTAGAAAACCTAAAAAGTTACTAAACAAACGCGAAATTACTTGTCTAAAAGGAAGAATATAAAAACAAATTATCTCACCCCTCAATGATAAAGATTTTATATTTTTTATATCGGCGTAAATTATTCAACAAATGAAGTTTTATTTTTAAAAAAATGTGTTCCATATCAGTATGTAGACATTGCAATATAAAAAATAAAAAAAACTCTGTTGTCTTGGAATATGTGTGATTAAGAAAAACAAAAAAACAAAAAACAGAGGGATAAACGGGGGAGGCGAGTGTGATGAGAATTGGAGAATTCAATGATACCCAATTAAAAAATCCAATACTACTTTATAGACATGGGTGGGTCACATGCGCAAGTTTTTCTATGCTAGCTACTTTTTGGAATTAGGTATGATTTCGATCTGGAATTTGGAACTTTACAACAAAATGTTCCAATTTTCTATTTGCATTTCTCAATCACATGGGGTAGGTACTTAAAAAGCTCATATATGAATTGTTTCAATCGGGTTCGTTAGTTGTATAAAAAAAAAAGTTGAATCATGATACTTTTTGTTTTAATAAAGTTACCTGAGGTTCACCGATCCATTTGAATGGTTTGGAAGAGAGGCCAACCTCTTGTTCATGTGAACCTGTTTGCCACAAATCACTCAGTAGAAGGTTGAACTCACCATCATAATGGAATGGCTCGTTTTGACCCTTTGGTAAATCTACTATCAAAGAACCATACAACCCTGCTGCTCTCTGCATACCGTAGTGTCCATGATAGAAATATGTACCAGGCTGCACCATATAAACACCCATGAATACATTAACATTTAGTGAATAATGCTCTAGTCTAATACAACAACAACAACAAACGTATAAAAAACACACAAAACACCAAAAGAGATACCAAAGCCCAAGATGCCACTTAGGATTAAAAAAGTAATCAAAGGACATGATGGGGTATCAATCAACATATACTTCTACGTAAATGGAGAAAATATAAGAGGAGAGAATTGTAATTACTCTGTCAACAGTGAATCTATAATGAAAAGTTTCTCCTGGGTTTATAGCACACTGTGAGATGGCAGCAGTTCCATCTGCCCAAGGAGTTCCAAGCTACAAATATAAAAAACAAAAATATGGTATTTTAGATTAGCACTTGGCATGATAAAATCATTAGAATCACTCACATATTTCTTATAACCACACCCCCGTTAAATCCCGACCAGTGAGAGTTGGGATGAGAATAATCCTTGTACATAATCTTATTTTTGTATACTTGCAAAGAGATTGTTTCTGGATAAAAACCTGACTTCTTGTCATAAAAGAATAGTTTTACCACTGTTCCAGGTTCGTCCTCTTACTCACATATTTCTTAGAAAAAAAATTAAAAAAAAAAAAAAAAAAACCTGTCTGATTCCATGCCAGTGGATAACAGTTCCCTCTGTGGAAAGTTTGTTGGTAAGTGCAATGTCAAGGGTGTCTCCAACTTCAGCTCGGATAGTTGGGCCTGGAAACTGACCGTTGATTCCCATCACAACGTGCTCCACGCAATCTGGTGTTTTGATCATGTACTCCACATCAAACTTGTAGTGCCTCACCCTTGCTCCAAGTGATAACTGAAACAAACCCAACCATATGCACCAAAGTAAAAGAGCTCTGAAGCTCATTGTTGCTTTTGCTCAGAAGGCCTTAGGAGCAAGGCGTCAAGCAATTAATTCAAGAAGCTATTGATCAACAAATGAACTCAAAGATAGATTTATAAATATATATATAAAGAAATGAGTAGAGGAACAAGGTTGTATCTTGATTGTGGCAACATTGCTTAGATGGGCATATATATTTATAGAGGTGCTTTAGATTTCACATCGTGCTATGTTGTTGTTTTCTGATTATAATAGTCTTGCAAATTGCGCGTGGAATTTGTTTTTAATATGTCAACTAGTTCTTTATATAATCCTTTTTCTAGAACAAAAAAATTAGGTATGATTTTTTACAGCAAAAAGTTAAAGTAAAATTTGTTCTATTTGAAGT
>JAVKPL010006616.1:0-26606 GCA_032173675.1 Gastrolobium villosum | reverse complement strand
ACTTTTATTCTTGTAAACAAAAACCGCCCAAACCACAAACAAAAGTTACATTCCCATGAAGTAATTTAAAACTTACTATAATGCCTTGTATCCATAATAATAATAAAAAAAAACTTACTATAATACCATTAAACATGTGAATCAACAGATATTTCGACTTAATATTGCCGTCCTATCTAAAATCAAACAAATTAGTTTAGCTGCCTATTATTAATTACATAAAAAAATAACATAATTGTTAATTTCCTATAAGTTGATTTAAAATCAGACAAACTAGTTTAGAGGTATGATCCTTTAACACCAGTGTCAAAATTCAAATTTGACACCTCATCTGAGAGCCGTTAGATCAAAAAAGATCAACAGCTCTGATTTGTAAGCATATGACACCGGTGATCTTTTTTGATCTAACAGCTCTCAGATGAGGTGTCAAATTTGAATTTTGAAATCGGTGTCAAGGATCCTACCTCTATTAATTAACAAAGAAATATGTAGTGCATTTACACGTAGCTTAAACATGCCACCATCATGTTGATGTCAATTATCCCATAATTAAACATGCGTCTAATTGAGCACCCTCTCAATTAAGCAGAAAAAGCAACATTGAAAAATATACTTTTCATATCTTCAAACAAACTAAAAAACCTTTTTTTTTGCAATCAGACCTTATCATCAACTTGGCGTAATTATTGGCGTAGAAACACGTGTGTCACTATATACAACTTTGTCATTCTGACTAAATTCATTGTATAATCAGTAAATTACTTATTGCCTTCCATAATCAGAGATTATATAAGCAGCAAACTTATAGCTTCTTCGAGCTAAAAATGATTGATCTAATTCTTGGACATGTAATTTGATTTGAAGTACATCATAATCTTAATCCATTAAAACTTAAGGACTAGTATAGTCTTAGTTGTGCACTATAAAGACAAGCGTATTTTAAATCAGTCTTACTCTAAAAAAAAGTATTGAAAAATTTGCAAGGTTCTCAATTACAAGTTTGCGCTTCAAGGCCCTGTGTGGTCTAAATCATATCTGTTAGAAGCCTTAAAAATAAATAGACTTGATACCCTTTAATATTTGTTGGAAAATCCTAATCATATGAAGGTGAACTAATGGTGATAAGGGAAAAGAGTAAAATAATATTAAAATTGGTAGTTACAAAATCATCACGGCTGATTCACTCCTGTATGGTTAGGATTATCTCACATGATATGATTATATTAAATAACATATTAGATGATCCTTTTTCTAGAGAAACCATAATAAATAATAGTCGATTAATGAGGAATTTGCTTGCCCCATATATATATATATATATAAACAAGACTTTTAAGTCTTACTCCCCATCTCAGCCGTTAATGGACGAAAATCAATGATTGTCATTTTTAGTGTAATTAATAATTTATTAATTAATATAACTTCCTAAACTATAATTTTTGGATGGACGAAAATCAACTACTAGGATGCAGAGTAAGTCTTACTCCGGAGTCAAATGATCTCTCCCCATATATATATATATATATATATATATATATATATATATATATATATATATATATATATATATATATATATATGGTTTTATAATTCTCATGATAAAGGAAAATTGAAATCTCATGTTGTAGAGATAAAAAGCATGTGGGACCCATGTGTTAGAAAAAATTGTATGTAGAACCCATGTCAGCATGGAAATCGAAGGGTATAGGAAAATTTGAATTCTCATGTTGTATGAGAATTATAAAACCTATATATATATATATATATATATGACAGGATCATTTGCCATAGGTATCAAATTTTTTAATTTGACACTAAATTCTAATCATTGAATTCTGTCAATCAACGATTATAATTTAATGTAAATTACTAATTAATTAATAAGATTGATCCAATAAATTATAAATGTTAATTAATTGAAATCAACGATTAGGATTTGGGGACAAACTAAAAATTTTTACACCGATGTCAAATGACCTTATCCTTATTGATTTTAAACTAAAAAGTTTAACACCTATGTCTAAAGATCCTATCCTTATATATATATATATATATATATATATATATATATATATATATATATATATATATATATATATATATATGAGTTTATCATTTCTCAAGCTACCGGAGATAATTTTATCTCCGGCTACTAAATCATAACCGTACAAAGATTGATCAATGGTGATAAAGGAAGAGAGAGAAAAAGGGAATCATAAATATTCAAAGATGAATAAATAAAATAAGGAAATAAATAATCAAAACGACGTAGTTTTGAGGTGGCTGGAGATAGACTTATCTCGATCAGCTTGAGAAATGTTTTTCCCTATATATATATATATAGGGTCAAGATCATTTTACTCTTAATCTTGTCCGTTGATCCACTTATATCCAAGGGCTCTAATTTTTTTAGTAATGTAAGTCATTGGATACAAGTGGATCCATGGTTAAGATTGAGTGTAAGACTTCTAACTCTTACTCAAGTGTAAGAATATCATGTCCCATATATATATATATGGAAAAAAAACTACTTTCATGCTATTGGAGAGTACCCATTTTTAGGGCAAAATACCATCTGTTCCCTCATCTGATAAGCAACTTTTGCACTAAAAACACGTTTTATATCTTTATGACAAAAACACAGTGGAAAACAGATGATGATGTAATCATTTGAGAAATATAGAAAAAGGGGAACTGATTGGGAACATTAAATACACCTACTCCACTAACTCAATCTCTCTGACCACTTTGCAGGAAACGTTGAAAAGAAGTTCCCATAAAGCATAAGAGGTACAATAATCAAGCAAGAAGAAACGTGTACAGCAGGGAATAAAGAGTTCACATTGGCTAAGAGGGAAGCAAGGCATGGGGAATGCAGAAGAAAATGCAAATCTCCACAATAAGTGTCTCATCCAGCAACTCGCGTCCCTCTGAGTATTGTTCACACCGCCCCTTTCATGCAGTCAAGAAAACAACTCAATGGAAATTATAAGTTTTTCCATCCACTCTTCTGCCTATAAATAGGACGTGTCAAAATGAAGAAACCATCGAATTCCTTAAGAAGATCACTTAGTTTCATTTGTAGTTTTTACATTTCAGTTGTACAGTTTTAGCAGTAGTTAAGTGACAACACTCTTCCTCTATTCTGCATCACCATTTGAG
Source organism: Gastrolobium villosum (assembly GCA_032173675.1). Taxonomy (NCBI): domain Eukaryota; kingdom Viridiplantae; phylum Streptophyta; class Magnoliopsida; order Fabales; family Fabaceae; genus Gastrolobium; species Gastrolobium villosum. The sequence continues at coordinate 23,444 of JAVKPL010006616.1, read as the reverse complement.
ACTCATTGTAACAGCCCATTGTACACCGGTATTGTTAACATTAATTATGATATTAAGCACAGTTACAATCACAACAATTCATTTATAAACATGCGAGTAAACTTTTTCCGTTTATTACGCGAGCATTTAAAACAATAAAAAGCGTAATAATTAAAAGATGTCACCATAACTGTAAACTCTTCGTGGAATAATTATTTAAACTATTTTTATATCATATAATACTTCCCTCAAGTCACTAAGGGGTTCCCATAAACTCACTTAGCTAAAATCTCACTTTTACGTTTTCTACCTATCCGAACATGGTTCGGTCTTTAAATTTCTGCGGACAAACCGCACGGCGCGAACATCTCATCTTTTAATATGTTATTCTAAACTTAATTACATTTTGAAAAAGCTATCACATGAGTCATAAAGTTCTTGTTTGCTCCGGATATCTCCGTTTGAAGTTGGACAAGCAAATCGGCCAGCCAACCCCAAAACAGCTCCAAACAGCCTTCACTCACTCAAACGTTCTGGAAAATCCACTCAACAATTGCTCTCAGATTTTTATACAAGAAAATAGACACCTCAAGATTAAATTTGACATATCATACACCTAATTTGATCAAGAAACGAAGCAGGAATAATTTTCCCAAACTCGGTCCAGATCAGGCCCATGTGTAGGAGCCAACAGGGGTTCTCTGCCTTCTACAGGATGACGCCCAACCCAGAAAAATTCCAAATTTTACCACAAGATAGAGAACATCTCAAGCTTCAAAAAAGCGTATGGAACGTCCCTATTGGACCTCTGTGGAGGGAGATCTGCTCTCCCAAAGTTCGCCTAAATTATGCCAATTTCTAGAAATTTCGCCAGAGTTTCCTTTGTTTTTCCAGTGATCCCCAAGTTTGCAAAAGTGTTCTATGACCTCAATTTATAACTAATAATCATTAGGTGGCACACACAAGGACCAGCAATACCTTGGGGCTCTTACAACCCTTCGCATCTTATATCCAAATTAATCATTATACATCATTCATGCTTACTTTCTCAATTTAACTCATTTCAATCACAAAGTCTGATTGCTTGCATTCTTTACATCATAATCATCACTCACATCCTAGAATAGGCCTATTGCCCTTTCATCATATTACATATTTCAACGTTACATCAAAACTTCATATTACAAATTACAACTTCAAATGACATATTACAATTCTTCTTTCAAATATACAAGATAATACTCCAAAATAAGCATGGTACACACGACTAAACTTAGAAAAAATATACATCATGAACAAAATGATAACAATATTCTTAATCATATGCATTGTTCATGACCTAAGTCTAGCCTAGGCCCAACGGCCACCAAAATGCAAAATGCATATAAATCCTCCAGCTCAGCCTACGGGATTCTTTCCTGTCGCCCCAGCACCACTGCAATGTAACCTTGTAACGCCCGGCCGCTTCAAGAATCAACGACTATCCCTACATACTAACACAAGACTTTTCATAATGTTTTTTCCTCACTTGCACACTTCCTGGGAAAACTTCCCAGGAGGTCACCCATCTCAGAATTGCTCCAAGTCAAGCACGCTTAACTATGGAATTCTTCCATTCTGGGCTACAAAAAGTAGATACATTTTATTAGTATAGGTAATGGCAATTAATTCTGATAAGTTATCCCAAACTGTGCAGTCTCATACCTGCAAAGTCTTTGGAATCTCTCTCTTTCGGGTGTCGATTCGATTCTTTCATGCATGTAACCAGTGGCGGACCTAGAAAATTATATGAAGGGGGGCGAAAATTTTAATAAATTCAACTTATAGAATTTTAAATAAAATATAATTTAATAAGTATATTAAATTGACGAATTTAACATAGATTATTTCATTGTCATATGCCATGTCAACAATGAAAATTAGGAGAATCACAATCTTAGATCAAAATACATGTACAACGATCTCAAAAGATGCATCTATTAAATAATTTTAATAACAAATATAATCACATAACTAAAATAAATCCAAAAAGAGGGGGAAGCTCGTGGAACCCAAATTAGGCAAGCACCTAAAACTAACATCATAAAGTTCCATAATGCCCAGTCACTACAGACCCATCTACTTCAATTATCAAGCACCACAAAGCTAAACAAATAAATTTCAAAAATTATTGGAAACTACAAGTGTTTTATACCCATTTTTTTCTTTCACTTTCTTCGGGTTTTTGAGCATTCGAACAACATGAAACTACAAAAAGATCAAAACTTTAAAAAGAGAAAGTGAAAATACTCACAACAAAAAAATGGGTATCAAGCTTCTTTTTCATGCTAACAGATTTTGGGTATCAAATGAAGCAAAAGAAGGAGACTCAGAAAGTGAAATCGAAAGCTTTGTACAAAAACACTGTACCGATCATCAACAAGATGAAATCAATGCAACTCATTTAAGATCCAAAGGGCACACAATGCTACTTTTGTTAAAGTAACCCACCAGTTATGAAAAATGAAACATACTATGTATTTTTTGGGGATGTAAATTTTTTTTCAGATTTTAGAGGGGGGCGGCCGCCCATGCATGCCACCCATGTAGGTCCGCCCTTGCATGTAACCCCCTCTGGAAGCCTGTCAGGAGCCGCTCCTTATCCATGCTCTTTCGCACCGGCGATCACTCCCCGCCCTCGTCAGCGCTTGGGATGTTACATATATTTATCTCCGTCCACTCCAAAACTACGTCGTTTTATTTTTTTATTTCCTTATATTAATTGATTCACCTTTCAATGATTATGATTTTTTTCTCTCTATTCATTTATAACTATTAATCCATCTTTGTACAGTTATGATTTAGTAGCCGGAGACAAAATCATCTCAAGCAACTTGAAAAATGATAAGCCATATATATATGGGGCTTACATTTCTGCAGCTGTTGTACATGTTGCAATCAAATACTTGCCATATATACATATGAAAGCTTTAAAAGCGAGGAATAATAACCATACAAAAGATGAAAGCATTAAATGTGGGGAATCATAACCATACACTTGTCGTTGTTGTAAGTAAAGCGGCTGAAGAAATGATTTTATATATATATATATGTATGTGTGTGTGTATAGGGGTTTGTATCTATCATGTCACATAACACAAAAAAGTTTCCTACACATACAACATTATGTTAGGCCCGCACTGTTTTGAAGCAAAAAAAAAACTACGGCACGCAAAAAAAATCTCTATAACATTACACAATCACTCTTCCTACAACATAACTCTTATAAAACCCTCATTTTATATATATATATATATATATGGATAGGATATTGTGACACACAAATAATGTTACGCACAATGTTACGACCACATCTTAACCGTTGATTTCCGCCAATCAACGGTTATCATTTATTGCGAATTAATAATTAATTAATGAGTTTAATTTGAAAAATGATAACCGTTGATTGGCGGAAATCAACGGTTAAGCTGTGGTCGTAACATTGTGCGTAACATTATTTATGTGTCACAATATTCTATCCCTATATATATATATATATATATATATATATATATATATATATCTGTGTGTGTAGCAAGGTTATACTTACAACCTATTTTCGTGTATAACTTTTTACAACCATATCTTAACTGTTGATTTCTGTCAATCAATGGTTATTAATTTTGCAAATTGTAAGAACCCGCACCGTTAATTAAGGAAATTAATTAAATAAATATGAGAATTAGGAAATAATTCCATAATGACCCTAATAATTATTATGAGGCTTTAATAATTATAGTAAGTGAGCAATACTGCTGAAAGTCGCTTTTCTGACGAAAAGTGCAGATACCGATTCTACCACTCGGTATAAATGTGTACCGGTGAAGTATCCCTGAAAATTATAATAAGTGCATGCATATTCTTAGAATATTATATAGGACTAGTAAAACAAGTTTCAGGTCAAAATAATGATAACTGGTGCCAGAACTAATACTGGCTATGGAAAAGCGCGTACCGGAAAGGTGCTGCGAAAATAAAATAAAAATATCATAAATCTTAGAAAAATGAGTAGGTTCAGAATCCGGATATGCATCCGACATATATCATGATATTCTGGGTTTTCGATGAACATTAAGGTACTGCTCATACAGAACTGTGTTATGGGTATGTGGACCCTAGTTTGATGAAGTTGGACTTCTGTAATAATTAATATAAGTCAAAACCTATGTATTTAAGGGCTTGTGGCTTTGTGAGAAGCCTAAAGACATGAAACGTAAGAAAAATGCGTTGTCTTTATGGGTATGCTTGTAGAGTATGGATATTGATATTGTTGTTGGTCCGAAACAGATTGTGATTCTACTGTGTGTAGACCTTGAGTTGTGTGGACTCTTGGCATTGGATAGTTAGCTTGCAAGGTAAGCTTTTGTGTCCTCGATTTTGCCATTGTTTGGTTCCACCATGTCCCATGCGGGGATGGTTTATATGCATGTTGTGTTTACATGCTTTTATACTTGGAAATGCTTTTGAGCTGATATGTGCAATGGCTTATAATATGTATGTGTTATTTCCATAATGACGGTAAGCCTGAATATGTGGCGTCATACAAAATGGTGAGGCTGTGAGTGGGTGCAAGTAGCGTATTGCATTATGTTTAAACTATTTTAGAACTTATATTGTTTTGGAACTTATATTGTTTAAACTGTTTTAGAACTTATATTGCACATATAAGTGAGCTTGGGGTGGAAGATCCTTAAGGACCCCTTGTCTTACTGAGATTTCTTGTTAGAGATCTCACCCCACGTTTGGGGCACCATTTCAGGTTCAGGTAATGCTGGGGTTGAGACCTTAGGCGGCAGGAGGCCGGAGCTGAGTTAGATATTGCTGTTTATATGTTGACATGTTGGATGCTGGATATGCCTGTTGCGATTATGCTTTTAGTTTCAATATGATCATGTTGTTGCTGTTAAGACTGTTGTTGGGCTTTGTTGCCTTATTTGGTGAGCATGGGGATTGTCCATGTCACACTGACTTGACTTTGCTATTTTAGACTTGAGTTGTATAATTGTATCAGGATAGTGTCCAGTCAACGTTTGGTAGTTCTGTGACCTTAGATACTCACACTTTATTTATATATTGAGGTATTTCAGTTAGTGGCTTTGCAATTTACATACATGCGATGTTTTTATGAAAATGATTAAGTAATCAAGTTGGCTAAATATAATGAAGTTGTAATTGAATCAAAGAAAAAGTTATTCCTCATTTTAATTAAGCGTGGCTTAATACGATGACGTGTTAACAAACCGGGTATATACGGGGTGTTACACAAATCAAATTCATTAATTAATTATTAATTTGCAGTAAATGATAACTATTGATTGGCGAAAATCAACATTTAAGATATGATTGAAAGATGTTGTAAACGAAAATAGGTTCTAAGTATAACCTTCCTTGTATATATATATATATATATAGGGAAAAATATTTTTGCAGTTAATGCAGATAAGTTATCTGCATTTATTTCCAAAATGACTTCGTTTTGGTATTGAAATCTTAAAAAATTATAATTATAAAGATTACTATAACTCTGAAATAAATTAAAATTATAAAAATACCATGATTTCCGCCCAAAACGACGTCATATTAGGCTTATTGCAGATAACTTATCTGCAGTAACTGCAGAAAAAGCGAACAACCCATATATATATATATATATATATATATATATATATATATATATATATATGGGTCAGGATTATTTTATACCAGTGTAAGTTACACTTTTAATCTTGTCCGTTAAACTGACTTATATCTAAGGGCTCAATTTTTTTAGTAACGTGAGCCATTTGATACAAGTGGATCAATAATCAAGATTGAGCGTAAGACTTCTAACTCTTACACCGGTATAAGAATATCCTGCCCCTATATATATATATATATATATATATATATATATATATATATATATATATATATATAAGGTTAAGCGAATGTACAATTACCGGATACAAGAGTTTGTCCGGTCAAAAAACTACAAGTATGTACTAGGGTAATACATAGTTATAATATTCAATTTCCTTTTTTTCTCTCTCTTCTGAAATATAACTATGTACTGTAGGTAGTACGTAGTTGTAAATTAAAGTTACTCTTTTTTTTTTCTCTTCTTAGTAACTTTTTAGAGTCTTGTCGGGTGACGTAAGAGAGAAAGAAATATCTTTATTATTATAACTATATACTATACGTAGTACATAGTTATATTTCTGAAGAGAGAAAAAAAGTAACTTTAATATTATAATTATGTACTACTCATAGTATATAGTTAAATTTCTGAAAAGAAAAGAAAAACTTTAATATTATAACTATGTACTACGTACCCGTATACATATTTATAATTTTTTGAATTGACAAAAACTTGTATCTAGTCACATGACACCCAATTTCTCTCTCTCTCTCATTCTCTCTATATATAATGTAATTTATAAAAATTTGTAAATATAATATTTCTTATTTATAATATATAAAAGTTGATATGCAGGTTGTAATGTTGACATCTTAGCTGCCCAATCAACATAACTCTTGCCGCATCAGTATTTTGTCAATGGTGTCACGTTCGAGCAAACTTTTGGTGCTACCGATGCACGGTCCCAAAAAAGCAAAGAAGTTGGGATATAGATGGAATAAAGATGAAAGTGTAAATTTAAATGGGAAGAAAATTTACTTTTTATAGAAAAAAAGATGTACCTAAGTGGGCATTTTGACCCTTATAACATTTTTTAATAATTAATTATCAAATTGACCTTGATTATAAAATATTTCAAAAATTTAACCTCCCCAAGAAACATAACACCAATCTGCCATTATTTGACCGTTGATCACCAAGCCTACCCGGGTACACCCTTCCCTACCCGGGTATTTTTTTTTGAATTTTTTGCCTACCTGGGTAGGGACGGGTGTACCCGGGTATAGTTCTTGAATATGGAAAAATGGTTGAATTATTTACCCGGGTAGAGAGGGGTGTACCCGGGTAAATAACTATTAGAATGGCTGGGTTTCTTTTTCTCTGGTTGTGCTCATAAGAGTCTTGAACCTTGTCATCATATATAACAGAACAATGGAGATGTTTGGCCCTCAAATATCTTCCACAATACTTGTTCATAAGAAGGCGACGGTGTTTCTCTTGTAGCCACAACCCCGGAGCATCTAAATGCTTCATCAACAATCTTTCAGCCATCACCAAATCCTTCAAAAAATATTAGAATAATAAAACAAAAAGCATTATACAGTATCCAATGAAGAAGAAAAATTTAGATTCTAAATACAAGTTGAGTAGTAAATATATGATATATCCCATTAACGAAACTAGAGTGTCATTCCGGAAATGTAGTCAAATTGTCCTATAGACGATACAAAGAATAGTACTTGTATCTTTTGGCCAATGTATTCTAATCTCTCATAGCAAAATCGAGGATGCTCAAATTTGTACTTCGATGGATGCATGAAATAAAGCTGCAATTAGATAAGACGTTCAACTTCACGACTTATGGGAACTTTCAAACTTCTCACTACCAAATTTACATCTTCCACGGAGGGGTCTCAGAAGGTCCAAGTTGACTTTATAATCAAATATATTGAGTATTATTTCCTACCAAAAGATTTACCCGGGTACACCCCTCCTTACCCGGGTAAATAATTCAATCATTTTCCCAGATTCAAGAACTATACCCAGGTACACCTCTCCCTATCCTGGTAGTCAAAAAAATTTAAAAAATACACGGGTTGGGAGGAGTGTACTCGGGTGTAGGCTTGGTGGTCAACGGTCAAACAGAGACAGATTGATATTATGTTTTTTGGGAAGGTTAAATTTTTACAAGACATAAACTCTCTCCCAGAGCTCGCAAGTGTGTCTACCTTGGTAATCCAGCTAGCACAAAAAGTTACAATTTATATGACCTCATCTCCAAACAAATTTTTGTTTCTTGCAATACTGTCTTCTATGAATTCAATTTTCCATTTTCTCAAACTATCTCTCAGCTTAGTCTTTCTTCCACTGATAAAAATATTCCTATTACCACTTTTCCACATACCCCTTCTTAACCTCCTTATTCTGATGAAAACATTATAACCCCATTACTGAAACATCTATAACCTAACCTGCCCTTAACCATAATCTCCAACTTATTTTTTTCACCAACTCACCCTTACTTCGATGATCCACCAGACCAAGAAATCCTCCCTCGCACCTACGTGACTATCATTATCACCTCACCCAAACCACTCCTTCTACCCGCTATGCTTTAAGCCAAGTCTTAACCAATGATCTATGCATACCCAAATTCAAAACAATTCTGCCTCAATGTTTCTACACAAGTTGAACCCAAAACCTACCAACAGGCTATCAAACATGCATGCTGGCAACAAGTCATGGAGAAGGAACTTGAGGCACTCAAAATGAACCATACTTGGAAGCTTGTTGATATTCCCACAGGGAAAACATCCATTGGTAGCAAATAGGTTTATAAAACCAAATCCAATGCAGATGGCATAGTTGAACATCACAAGATCAGGTTAGTAGCAAAGGCTATAATCAAATTGACGGCATTGACTTCTCCGACACATTCTCACCGGTTGCAAAATTAATAACTATGCATGTCTTGATATCCCTTGTTGCTACGAAGGACTGGTTTTTAGAGAAATTAGACGTAAATAACGCCTTCTTGTATGGCGACTTGACAGAAGAAGTTTACATGCAATTATGTCAAGGTCTGATGCGTGAAAAGCCAAACCAGGTTTTTCGTTTAACAAAATCACTCTAGGAACTCAAAAAAGTGCGTCGACAATGGCATTTTAAGCTCACTTCTGCATTATGTTCTCAGGGTTACGCTCAATCATCAGCGGACCACTCTCTCTTCATACATAATCTTCACTGCACTACTAGTGTATGTGGACGATATAGTACTTACGGGTAATAATATGGAGATAAAACGTGTTAAATCATTCCTTGATCAGAAATTTCGAATCAAAGACCTTGGAGCTCTCCGAATTTTTTGGGGCTTGAAATCTCACGATCTAAGAAGGGCATCATCCTTAATCAATGCAAGTATGCCCTTTAACTCCTTTCATACAGTGGAATGCTTGCCACCAAGCCTGCCTCAATGCCTTTGGATCCTGCTATCAAGCTTATCCATTCCTCAGGCTCATTGTAACAGCCTGTGTTAACCCGGTTTGTTAACATACTATCGTATTAAGCCATGCTTAATTAAAATGTGGAATAAATTTTTCTTTAATTCAATTATGACGTCATTAACCTTAGCCAAGTTGATTACTTAATCAATTTCATAAAATAAAGCCTGTATGTAAATTGCAAGACAACTAACTGAAATACCTCATATATAATATAAAGTGAGTATCTAAATCACAGGACTACAACACATAGCCTGGACCAAAATCCTGATACATTAATACAACTTTAACTTAAAGAAGACATAATCAAGTCTATGTGGTATGGACAAACCCCATGCTCACCAAATATGGCAACATAGCCCCAACAGCAGTCTCAACTCAATATCATAAAAATTGCAGCAAGACATAAACAGCAACCAATATCCAGTCATGTCAGCATGTACAGCAGTATCTAACTCAACTCTGGCCTCCTGCCACTAGGAGTCTCAACCCCTGGGTTCCCGGAATCTGAAATAAGCGTCCCCAAACGTGGGGTGAGATCTCTAACAAGAAATCTCAGTAAGACAAGGGGTTCTCAAGGATCTTCCACCCCAAGCTCACTTACATGTGCAATATAAGCTCTAAAAGTAGTAATTTCCAGTATAAGTTCCAAAAGTATGCAGTGCAACAGATATCCAATGCCATATGAGTTATCACTATTATACTGGCCAGAGAAATGCAGGAATACATCTATTACCCATATAGTAAGTACAAGGAACACCGCTTGTACCTCACCCACAGCCTCACCCTATTGTATGTACTATATACTCAGGCTTACCGTATAGGTGGACTCACATGCATATCATAACAGCATATTGCATATAACATCTCAACAGCATTTCCAAAATATCAAAAGCATGTAACACAGCATGCATAAACCACATCCCCATGGGACATGGTGGAACCACAACATGGCTAAACCGAGGACATAAAAGCTTACCTTGCAAGCTAACTATCCCAGCGAAGAGTCCACACAAGCTCAACGCCTTCAAACAGCTCAATCACAATGTGATTAAATAGTAATTCATCATTAATAACCATTATTCAAGGTTACATTAAGTGATTAAGACTTCCCATCTCATTTTAACTTGTTAAAGGCATTTTCTGCAGGAGTTATTCGAATACTCCCCGATGAGTATTCGAATACTTCAGATCTCCAGAAAGTATCCGAATACTTTCAATCAAGTATTCGAATACCACAAGGTATCCGAATACCACCAAGTATTCGAATACCAAACCCCAAGTATTCGAATACTATTAAGTATTCGACTACTTCTTCAAGGGTAATCGAATACTTTCTTCCCATAAAGTATCCCAATACTCAAGCAATGAGTATTCGACTACCTGATGAACAAGTATTCGAATACTGCTCGAAAAGTATTCGAATACTTCTTCATCAGAATGCAGAAACACGAACTACTTTCTGCAAAATCCCAACTTTAAGGGTCCAAACGTGATTAGAAATCCAAAAACTACCAAAACAGATATTCATTAACATCCTAAGACCCCAGAAACGCACTCTTTCATTCAAGTGGATCAAGTTATGATTTTTAATGGATTAAACAAGCTAAGCTCAACAAAATGACCAAGAGGTGATCATGATATACCTCAAGTGCCTCAAACTCAGAAAATGCAATGTAACGCCTGGCAACTTGCAAGGATTAACGACTGTCCCCACACACTAACACGAGACTTTTCAGCGTGCTTTGTCCTCACTCGCACACTTCCCGGGAAAACTTCCCAGGAGGTCACCCATCCCAGAATTGCTCCAAGTCAAGCACGCTTAACTGTGAAGTTCTTCCGATCCGGGCTACCGAAAAGTAGATGCATCTTGTTAGTATAGGTAGTACCAATTAATTCTTATAAGCCATTCCCAACTGTACTGTCCCATACCAGCACAGTCTCTGGAATCCCTCTCTTTCCGGTGTTATTCGATTCATTCATGTACCCCCATCGCTGGAAGCCTGCCAGGAGCCGCTCCTTGTCCGTGCCCTTGCGCACCGGCGATCACTCCCCGCCCTCGTCAGCGCCCGGGATGTTACATGCCCACCAGCTTCCGCCTGGTTCGTCCTCGAACCACACCGTACTGGATGAGAGGCCCTGCTCTGATACCACTTGTAACGCCTGGCAACTTGCAAGGATTAACGACTGTCCCCACACACTAACACGAGACTTTTCAGCGTGCTTTGTCCTCACTCGCACACCTCCCGGGAAAACTTCCCAGGAGGTCACCCATCCCATAATTGCTCCAAGTCAAGCACGCTTAACTGTGAAGTTCTTCCGATCCGGGCTACCGAGAAGTAGATGCATCTTGTTAGTATAGGTAGTACCAATTAATTCTTATAAGCCATTCCCAACTGTACTGTCCCATACCAGCACAGTCTCTGGAATCCCTCTCTTTCCGGTGTTATTCGATTCATTCATGTACCCCCATCGTTGGAAGCCTGCCAGGAGCCGCTCCTTGTCCGTGCCCTTGCGCACCGGCGATCACTCCCCGCCCTCGTCAGCGCCCGGGATGTTACAAATTGAATAAGGAAAAAAGATAACCTGGAGTCTAATTTTGTAGTTTTATTTTGTGTTCGTGGAAAAACAAATTAGCAAGTCCGGTTAAATGGTAAAAACGTAAAAGTGAGGAATTGGCTAAGTGGGTTTATGGGAACCCCTTAGTATCTTGTAGGTAATAAAATAAAGAGTATAAATAGTTAAGAAAGTCTTCCGCTAGTGTTTCAGTTACGGTCACAGCTTTTTATTATTACGCTTTTTATACTTTTATTGTTCGCGTAATAATCGGAAAAAGTTTACTCTCATTTTTATAAATGAACTGCTGTGATTGTAACTGCGCTTAATATCATAATTAATGTTAACAATGCCGGTACGTAACGGGCTGTTACATTTTATGGTATCAGAGCAGTTTGGTTAGGGAACTCTGATGATATATATAGATGTGTTGTGTGCTACATAGTTGTATGTAGATTCTTATCGATTACTGTATATGTAATTCCTTAGTGTGGATCTGATCAATCCATTCCTTTGTGTTACATCTGTGGTCATCGTAAGAAGCCTGCATAGTAACCTTGAAGCACCGAGTGTGAGTCTTTAGCCTGATGTTGTCGCTGCAGTGTTAACTGCTCCATGGACAAAGGATGGCAGTAAGTCAAGTATGAATATTAGAAGGAATAAAAGAACAGACATAAATATTATATCTGACTTCGATGAAAGTCAGGAGAAAAGTGTATTATAAGCAACAGTGGTGTACAATTTATGATATGTACAATATGTGCATAGACGAACTTTGCAGTACTATGAAAGATAAACATATAACGGAGATGAGCTTATGAGATTGGTGAAATTCCAAGTATATGTGTAGTATAGTAAGACAGTTATGTACAAGTGGTCTTGGTGAATAGACTTCATCAAGGCGAGAGGTTTTGAACCTGAAGAATTATTGAGAAAAGGGAACAGATATTCGTATGCGTGAGTTAAACACGTCATGTTTGATTAGCAGTTATGAGACCAGGACAAGTGCGGTGCACTTGAATGAATTGGGATGGTCCAAGCAGAGAAGCAAATAGAACATTCGATGAGTAATCCTACGAGATTTGACCACTTGAAAGTATGATGCTGATAGATTGATAATGTGAGAGATATTGAAATATGGGAGTGAATTCCATAAAGAGGTAGTGTTGACTAAACACAAGTGAGGTGAACTAATGATGAGTATATTATTATGTGTAATATGTGTGAGGAAAAGTGAAGGAATCACCATGGACGACACAAGATATATGTACCATGAAGGCACTATTGCAGTTAGTGGATGTCGACTCAGATTGGCAGACGTATCAGTGATAAAGGAACAGGATGGTTGAGATGTGCAGTAAATTGTACGAAAGTAATGAGAATTGTAAAGAAATCACGATCTTGTGGTATATGTATATGTACTACTAATAGTAGTGCACTTATGAAAATATTGGTATTTGATACGGAGTGGTAGACGGAGTAAAGGTAATTTTGAGGTAAAGAGACATTCTACAACCACCAAGGGTGGAAGTGATCAGGAAAATTGAAGAGCTGCTCTACAATATTGAGCGTATGTTATGTGAGCCATAACAGGCAATGAATTAGAACGATGGCACGATTTTGTGGGTTATTGTTGTATAATAATAAGGTGAGATGGTATGATTAGAGAATGAGTGAAGGTAAATCTTAATGTGAAATCAAGTGATTAGTATAGGAACCAAGTGGCAATAAAGTGCGAAAGTCAGAGGTTAATGAAAGAACTGATGTGTAAAGTGTGCAGAGAATGTGGATTTATGTGGTCAGCAAGAGAGTTAATGTGTAATTCAAGATGAAAATGATAAGATCTGTTAGTGAACTGAGGTATAAATTCAGTGCAAGGATTGAGGTGAAGTAGTTATCTGTGATTCGATGGAAATGATTGGAAGATCCCTGTGTGATGGGAAATATGAAAATTATACTGAGAGATTTGAGATGTGTATAGAACTTTGAGAAAATTTAACAATTATGGATTAGGGATTATGTTATGAACCATGACAAGTGATTAGTCAAAGTGAAAGAGTAAACAATCTGTGAGAAGAATAAGCAAGGAAGAGATAATGGACTACGGACTGAACGGTAACAAGACAGAAGGAACTATTACGAGTTAGAAAACGTGTACGAAATTACGAAGAAAATGTGGATTATTATAACTGCGACTATGTTATAAACCAGGTCAGAGGGGTCACCGAAACGAAAGTAAACTACCAGTGAGAAGAATGACACGAGAGAGCAAGATGAATTAACTTATATATAACAGGTGTATATTATACCACTACTACTAAGAGTATGGGGGCAGCCCATGTGATAATACAGAACATTTTTGATGTTATATATAGAGGTGATACAGACACCAAATGGACTGGGTCCATGTGTGATCTGGAGTGCACGGTGTACCAGTTTGTTGTCATATACAGATATATTATGAGTATAAAATTTCTCTGTTCACTGGGTGCATGTGATATGAATTGATAGTAGGAAGATCTCAGTGGGGCCTATGTGCCAGGAGTGTATAGCTATCTCTGTGCGGGTTAAGTTCCCGGAGACTAGTAGTATTTGATATGAGTAATGAGAAACGAGGAAGTGTTCCACATTGGTGTAACGGTTAGTATGGTAGAGATAATTTATGTAAATGCACAAAGAAGAAACATTTGGGGGATGTCTTAGAATAGGGACAGCTAGTAGTAAGTCGTTTTTACGGCATGGATCATATGGGTGGATTCTCTGATCGGTGGGTCATGGCATCTGGGGCCCTTAGGACAGCAAGAGCTCGAGGGGTTAAACCTGTGAATGTTGTTACCCACTGTATTGGGAGAGTTTTTCCATATGGTTAACGCAAGATGCGAGGTTATATATTTGTAAATGGACAATAGTATGTCAGGTTTGGATATAAGAGTTGTGGCTTAGTGTGCAAGAACTTCGAAGTGTGATAGTGAAGCACTATTGTGGGTGTAAAGAAAGTTTGATGAAATAAATTTTGTCTCTAAGTGAAGTAGTAAGTTAGTTGGAATCCTCGTCTTATGGCCAAAAAGGGATAATAACGTGAGTTAAAGTTGACAGAATGAGTAAGTGTCCTTCTAGGAAGGCTAGTGGTGATCAAGATTTCAGGTTAAAATAGAAAGTGTTAGCCCTAAGAAAAAGGTAAATTGAAATAGAGTCAAGTGCGAACGTGTATTAATAGATGGAAACTATAGTTGTAATTGATTACCAAAAAGTGAATAGCTTGGTTTTGCTGGTAAAGTAGATTGAGAAATGTTGTATGTAATCGCATATGCCACTTATGGTGGAAAGTGTGTGGAAAAGGCACAATGTTGATGATGTTTTGATTAAGTACTAATGAGGTATGGACTAGTGTTAGTGGTAATTTTGAATATTCTGAGAAACTGATATACCAACTGGTGGTAAATTGTAGAAGTGGTAACATCGAAGTGGAATGAAAGTTGAAAATATTTAGTGGGTGAAAATATTAAGCATGAGTCCTCGATATGGAGGTCATCGATGAGTGTTGTGTTTAGACTGTGAGAGGTTTGAGTATGGAATTGAGCTGACTGAGTTGATAAAGTTGAGATGGTTCAGTTAATGAAAAGAGTAACAGTGAAAGTAAATTATGAGTATGATTAGTGGATGGAAAGATTCAGGAGTGTGTGTGGTTAAAAGATCTTAAAGGGTTAATTGAAGAGATAAACTATTGTGAGAATTGTGAATTTCGTATAATGAAGAGAAAGATATGGTTATAAGTACCTAAGAAGATAAGCTGGAGTCTAATTTTGTAGTTTTATTTTGTGTTCGTGGAAAAACAAATTAGCAAGTCCGGTTAAGTGGTAAAAACGTAAAAGTGAGGAATTGGCTAAGTGGGTTTATGGGAACCCCTTAGTATCTTGTAGGTAATAAAATAAAGTGTATAAATAGTTAAGAAAGTCTTCCGCTAGTGTTTCATTTACGGTCACAGCTTTTTATTATTACGCTTTTTATACTTTTATTGTTCGCGTAATAATCGGAAAAAGTTTACTCTCATTTTTATAAATGAACTGCTGTGATTGTAACTGCACTTAATATCATAATTAATGTTAACAATACCGGTACGTAACGCGCTGTTACACAAGGCAACCCCAAGGTTCTGACTTCACAAGGCTACGAAAATGCACTTCAAGCTTGACCCTTTATGCCAAAAGGTGGCTTCTTAAAGCTCAAGAAGTTAAGAACAAGGTCACACATCCCAAACTCAAGAAGACAGCCCCCAAAGTCAAAAACTTTACCTCACCACAGAGGTCACAAACTCAGAAACAAGCCTCTCAACACCCTCCCAATGCTACACACAAGTGTTTACAAGAAAGAGGAGAAGGAAAATCAAGAGAAAGGTGATAGCTTGGTCCCAAATGATGAAGAATGGAAATGAAACAATGCCAAGCACTCAGCCACCCAAGGAGTCACGTAGGAAGAATTGATTTGTCTAGGGTTTTGGGCCAAGTGTGCCTATTTATAGCAATTCAACATTTAACGCGCAGTATTAGCATTAATAGCAACGCAAAATATTTTAATTCCAAACTTTGGAATCTTAACCTAATCATTTTTCTAAGATTTTTCATATTTTTATCTTATTTTTCGGAGCACCTTTTCGCTATGCGCTTTTCCATGGCAGTATCAGTTATGGCATCATTTCTCATTATTTTGACTTGAAACTCGTTTTACAAGTCCTACATATTATTCTAGTAATTATCATGCACTTATTATAATTTTCTGGGATACTTCACCGGTACGCATTTATACCGGGTAGCAGAACCGGTATCTGCGCTTTTCGCCCGAAAAGCGACTTTCAGTATTATTACCCACTAACTATAATTATTAGAGACTTATAATAATTATTAGGGTCAATTATGGAATTATTTCCTAATTATCACATTTATTTAATTAATCTCCTTAATTAGTGGTGCGGGTTCTTACACTCACCATTATTAGATGCTTCTTCATTTCGTCGGCTAATTGGTCATCTCCTGTATTTAACTACCACTAGACCCGATTTATGTTTCTCAGTACAACAGCTAAGCCAATATGTCTCAGCTCCAACAGACATCCATCAAGCTGCTACACATCGGACACTTCGTTATATAAAGAATGCCCCAGCTCTGGGATTATTTTTCTCAGCTGAAAACAACTTCAAACTCTCTGGTTACTTTGACTCAGATTGGGCATGCTGTTTAGATACCCGGCAACCTAAAACAGGTCATCGTGTCTTTCTTGGCAATGCTTTGGTTTCATGGAAATCAAAAAAACAAACCACTGTCTCGAGATCATCTTGTGAAGCTAAATATAGAGTTTTAGCTAGCCTAACCTGCGAGCTCCAATGGCTCGTTTACCTGCTAAATGATCTGCATTTTTCTCAAACACAAACTGCTTCGATTTCCTGTGACAATACATTATCCATCTTCCTAGCACACAACCCTACACTCCATGAACGCGCAAAACACGTGAAGATCGATTGTCTTGTTATCGGCAAGAAAATTCATAATAATCTTATTCATCTTCTCCCAGTATCATCTTCTGATCAACTCGCTGATTTACTTACAAAGGCACTTTTCGCATAACCCTTCTGCGTCAATCTCTCCTAGTTGAGACTTCAGAACATATACAATTCCAATTGCAGGGGGTGTTATCATCCATTTCAGAAGTCTCAGCTTCACGCTCAACGAAGATTAAGGAAATCCCTGATGATGACCACGTGGACATAACAAGATCAACTATTTTTAGTTAATCAGTCTTCTCTGGTTGGTTAGATTAGTTTTAAAGTTTGTTAGCTGATTCCACATCATCAATCTTTCTTTCTATTTCCTTGTATCACTTTATAAGCTTTGAAGCTACCTTCTGTAAATCACTTTTTTAGAAAAGAGAATATTCAGTTCATAAGACATTCTATATTTTATATTTTTAAAAGCAAAACTTACTCCCTTTGTGAAACAATTTAGGTTAAAATGATTTGATATAATTATTTATTGTGAATGTAATTGACTTTAATATCAATAAACTATATACAAGTAACTAGCTGTATAAAATACTTTTAAGTCTAAAAAAACTTAAATTTATATTTATAATGATGAGTGACACTTTCATATTCATCAACAATATAAAAAAATAGAAGTTATCAAATTTAAACTCTACAAACAATTAGAATTAAGGGTTTAATGTTTTGGTGGATTATATTCATTTTGCATCTTGGTGGCCATTGGGCCCAGGCTAGACTTAGGGTATGAACATTACATATGGATTTAGGATGATGTATAATGTCATATTTGTTCATGCCATCTTTTGCCTAAGTCTAGTTGCATATGTATTATGTTTCATTTGAGGTCTATTTATTTATGTTGTATTTGGAGACTTTATGGCTTTATCATGTACATTGGAGAATTGTAATTATTACATTTGGATCTTGTATAATATTGAAGCATATTATATGATGAAAGGGCAATAGGCCTATTTTAGGATTGTGAATATGTGGATGTTTATATAATGCATGCAAATGGATCTAGGTGATTGAAATATGTTAAGTTTTGATAATGTAAGTAATGTGATATAAATTGAATAATAGGATATAACTGTGACGGGTTGTAAGAGCACTAAGGCAATGCTGGTCCTTGTGTGCCACCCAATGATTATTAGGTACAAAATGAGGTTAGGAAACACATTTGCAAATTTGGGGATTATTGGAAAAAGAAAGGAAACTCTGACGAATTTTCTAGAAATTAGGCGAACTTTAGGAGAGCATATCTCCTTCCACAGAGGTCCAATAGGGACGTGCCATATGTCGTTTTGAAGCTTGTGATACTCTCTATCTTGTGGTAAATTTTGGGATTTCTCTGGGTTGGGCGTCGGCCTGTAGAAGGCAGATAACACTGACTGCCCATGTGGCCCCTGCACATGTGGCAGATCTGGTGCAAAATTGGAAAAATCATTCCTGCTTCGTTTCTTCTTCAAATTAAGCGTATGATATATAAAATTGAAGATTGAGATGTCTAGTTTATTATATAAAAATTTGAGAGAAATTGGTTGATTTTATTGTGCATAATCATTGATTGAGTGAAGGCTATTTGGAGCAATTTTGAGGTTCGCAGGCAAATTTATTTGTCCAACTTCAAACAACGATACCCGGAGCAAACGAGAACTTTATGAGTTATGTGATAGCTTGATAGAAAATTAATTAAGTCAAGAGTAACATACTAAAAGATGAGAGTTTCGCGCCATGCGTATTGTGGATTTATGGGAACCCCTTAGTGACTTGAGGGAAGTAATATATCATATAAAATTAGTTTAAATAATTATTCCGCAAATAGTTTACAGTTACGGTCACAACTTTTATTTTTTACGCTTTATTATTATTTTAAATGCTCGCGTAATAAAACGGAAGAAGTTTACTCGCATATTTATAAATGAATTGTTGTGATTGTAAATGCACTTAATATCATAATTAATGTTAACAATACCGGTGTACAATGGGCTGTTACACTCATCATTAATCTATGTATCAACTTAGCCATCTCAAAGCCTAAACACAAAACACTTACATGACTTCCACATCAAAGGCTCCATGCCTAAGATTTCGATTAACTTAACCATTTTTACTTATCATAAGATACCGGTGCTATAATCCCCCACATTTGTTCCATTCTTTAGACCTCCATCTCATAATCATGACATTTAAACTTTGATATTCATATCAATATACTATATTCCATCACGTAAGGATTTCCAACACATTGTCCCATCACTTGGAACTAAATTCATTCTTAAAACAAATTTTAAAATTCTATCCATATATTGTATCTCCAAAGGATATATTTCTGCCACCAAGCACATATAAACATACAATGCTCTAAGTCACTTTATCGAGCTATCATCCTTTTCTTCAACCGAAAACAATGTAAGTTACCAGTCATTGTTATTTGACTCAATCACTACTAACTTCTTATTAAAGGCCATCAGGCCACCGTCTGAACTCAAAATCTCATCATCACTAGCCTTCCTAGAAGGAAATTTACTAAGTCCATCAGTACTTAACAAGTTGATATTCTTTTCACAAAGGGTGAGAATCCTAACAAACTTAACAACATCACGTGAAACCGAAATCCATGTCACCACACTTGGTGAACTCACATTACAGAGTGTTCCAAAGTCACACCTCTGAAACCCTTATCTTGCCACCTCACATCTTATATCCAATTTGATAATTTATTGTTCACTTACAAGTACTTGATATCACATCTTGCGTTCTTCACATGGCACATTTTCAGTTGTGCAATAGCATATGGCATCTCATCTATACTTGTAATCACCTCAATACAGGATAGTCCTTATATCATAGTCCTCTTAGAAGATAACAATAGTCTCCGGGAACATAATCCGCACAGAGATAAGAAGAGTCTCGGAGAACATAATCCGCATAGAGATAAAAGAGTCTCCGGGAATATAATCTGCCCAGAGATAAGAAGAGTCTTCGGGAACATAATCCGCATAGAGATAAGAAAATTCTGTGGGAACATAATAGCCACAGAGATCATAATAGTCTCTGGGCACATAAGCCGCACAGAGATAACCATAGTCTCTGGGCACATAAACCTCATATAGATAACCATACTCTCCGGGCACATCAGCCGCACAGAGATAACCATACACTCCGGGCACATAACTAGTGCACAGGGGAATTCGTATTTATAACATATTCATATATAACAGCAAAATATGTACCCAGTGCACTCCAGACCACACATGGACCCAGTGCATTTGGTGTCCATATCATATCCGTATATAACAAAAAAACGTGTTTTGTATATTCACATGGGGCTACCCCCAATAATAATAGTAGTATTGGTATGATATAAATATATCATATATAGGTATAATTCATTATCACTTCCTCGGTTATTCTTCCCATAAATGGTTTACTCTTTTATTTTGATTAATCATATGACATGATAATCACTATTACATGAATCCATAATCTTCTCATAATTTTGTACACATTTCACAACTCTTAAGAGTTCCTATATTTTGTTTCAATTGTAATCCATTGCCTGTTATGGCTTACATAACCTATGCTACTATAGAGCAACCCATGAATTTTCTTGCTAATCTATCTTCATGGTGGTTGTAGAATATCCATTACATTTAAAATATCACCACTCCGTCTATCAATCCTTCAATATGTCATGAGGAATGTCATCATTTACTGGTTCACGCTGTCAGCATACAAAGACCATCCTATGAGTCCCACTCCAAGCAGTGTCCACCTAGGACTTCCAAAGGTCATAGCTCTTAGGATCCAATCCCTAAAGGGAAGCCCAGAGAAATTTCACATTCACGACATCTACGTATAGACACTCAGGCCGACTCAAGGTACATATATACTGACACTTAGGCCATCACATGATCATTATCCATTTATTCATTAAAGATGTAGATTGGCAATCGGTCCATTATGTATAATCCACTTATCCTTTATGGATATCCACTGTCATTAAGTCTATCCAATGGCATGTAAGCCTATATGATGACATATAAGCCTATTCTGTTCATAGATATAATATTCAATGGGTATTTCTAAGAGTAACCTTTAATATAGCCCTACTCTTTGGTCAACACCACCTGGCAATCCACACAGGGTATTGCTCTAGGGGAAGTATCTTCCCCGCTACCAGGAGACCATATACATATGTATATATAATATATCACATCATACTATATTCTCCACAATTCATATCAAATATCATATTATTTCACAAGCACACTACTATTGGTAGTATATATATACACCACTGGATCATAATTTCTTATACAATTCTCATTACTATTTTTGTAAGATTATACAATTCAACCATTGTATCCATTTTATCAATGGCAAGTCTGCCAATTAGAATCGACATCTATTAACTACAATGGTACTTTATTTGTACATTTATCTTATGTCATCCATGGTGATTCTCTCAACTTCTTCCTTATACATATAATACATAATTAATTCATCTCATCTATGTTTAATCAATACTACCTCCTTATAGATTTAAATTCCATATTTCAATATATCTCAAATTAACACATCACGAGCATAATCATTCCAAGTGGTCAAATCCCTTAGGAATAGATATCAAAGGTTTAATTCATTTTTAAAAATCTTAATTTATTCAAGTGTACGCCCTCAAATAAGGGACTTATAAATTTCTAATTTAAGATCAAGGTATTCAAGCTTACATCTAAGCATATCTGTTCATATTTGTTTTAACTAACTATACACATATAGGGAAGTCTTACCAACACTACTTTCATGATATTAACCCATGTTAATTATCTTTACTAACCATAATAAAACAAAATCCACCTATGATAGAACTGTACATAAAAACATCAGAAAAAACATCCAAGTTTGTCTTTCTTAAGTCCTCAAATATTTATATTTTACTTACAACTATCTCTTTCCGTGGAGCCGTAGACACTGCATCCACAATAATCAGGCTAAGGACTTCCATTAGGTGCTCCAGGGTTTCCATGCATTCATCCTACGATGACCACACATATAACACAAAGGAATAGGTTGATCAGACCCACACTAAGGAATCACATATGCAATAATCAATAAGAGTCTACATACAACTATACAGCACTTAACACAATGATACAACAATCAGAGTTCCCTAGTAAATTGCTCTGATACAATAAAATGTAACAGATCATTATGTGCCTGTGTTTTTAACATTCATTATGATATAAAGCGCAGTTACAATCACAACAGTTCATTTAAAAATGCGAATAAACTTTTTCCTTTTCATTACGTAGGTGTTTGAAAATAATAATAAAACGTAATGGCATAAGTTGTGATCATAACTGAATTATAAACGCGGAATTAATAAAATACAAGCTTAACTATCATACATTACTTATTCTAAGTTACTAAGGGGTTCCTATAAACCCACTTAGCATAATTCTCACTTTTATGGTTTTCCTAAAATCGAACATGCCTCTTTATTCTGGTCACTATGCACATCGTACTCTTTATCAATTTCTCATCCTGTAGTAACTTAAACTAGACTCAATTACCTTTACAGCAAGGTATCACACGCCTCAATTGGAGTTCTCTAGCTCCGGTTATAACCGATTGATGTTGGATAAGCAAATCTGCCAACCAACCCAAAACAGAACATCAAACATCTCTCACCATTTCAGCGATTCTGGACGATCCATTACACCAATTGCTCTCAAATTTTTATACAGAATGATAGACACCTTGAGCTTTAATTGGATGTATCATGAGCCTGATTTGAGTAAGAATTGAGAGATAAACAATTTGTGGAAGACACGGTCCCAAATAGCCCTGCACAGGGCCTCTTTGGGGAGTTCTCACTCAATCAGACCTACAAGATGCTGCACAGCTTCAAATGGTACCAAATTTTGATACAACATAGTCGACATCTTAAGATTCAAAATGATGTGTGGGACGTCTCTATTGGACCTATGTGGAGGGAGATATGTTCTCTCAAAGTTAACCTAAAAACTGTTCATTTATTATAATTTTGACGACATCTCCTTTATTTATTTAACATATCCCACCCTTTTTTTATGTGTGTAGCAAAATTGATTCTCTCATATAAAATGAGATAAATATATCTTTTAATTAAATAATGGATCGATTTCAGAACTTGTATATGGAGCAGGAAATCCCACTTTTCGTATCCCATAAG
>JAVKPL010006615.1:0-26532 GCA_032173675.1 Gastrolobium villosum | reverse complement strand
TATTTTAGGTTAAAAATAGTTTTTACCTAAAAAAAACAGTTTTTAATCCAAATTTAATTTACCCCTTTTTTAACAGCAATTTGAATTTGACTGGACTTGCAACATGTTAGCAAATGAGCTAAACTGGCTTGAATTGACGCTTTACAACCGAACTGAAAAGAGTGAGTGCTCATGTCCGAAAGAGCGATGAAGGTGGAAACTTGGGTTGAAAGAGACGAAGTAGTGGTCGGCCTCATCGCGGTTTCTCGTTCTCCACAAACACATTTGATATACAGAGGATGAGTAACAAAAGTTATTATTTAGCTCCATCCACAATCTGAAACGAATTATAGAACGGGATAGAAAGCATGATAGTAGTTCAGTTGGTGTCAGGGAATTAAGTAGATGTGAGTTGAATTATAATTACCGTCTTTGTTTTAAAGCATAAAATGAATAATTAAACAATAAACCGTATCATCTAAAAAACATAAAATAAAGCAAAATACATTACATATCCGGTTTTTATGGATTAGGCCTAAGAAATAATACCATTGCCCAAATAAATTGCCTTATAACCATACTCAAATTACCAGGGAAAATGACATATTAATTATAAGTGTTTTACAGAGAAGCAGGAAAACTAAATAGCCATATTTTATAACCATTCATTGAGAATTAGAAGATACAAAAAAAATAGCCATATTTTCATTCATTGAGAAGAAGATACAAAAAAAATCAATTAGTGAATTAACTATGATAATTAGGAAATAATTCCATAATTGACCTTAATAATTAATATTGGGCTTAGATAATCATACTGAGTGAGTAAAAATGCTGAAAGTCGCTTTTCGGAAGAAAAGCGCAGATACCGGTTCTGCTACTCGGTATAAATGCGTACCGGAAAAGTATCCCGGAAAATTATAACGAATGCATGATAATTACTAGAATATGATGTAGGACATGTAAAACGAGTTTCAAGTCAAAATGACGTAATCTGATGCCAGAACTGATACTGGCTATGGAAAAGCGCGTACCGGAAAGGTGCTCCGAAAAATAAAATAAAAATATGAAAAATCTTAGAAAAATGCGTAGGTCTAGATTCCAAAGTTTGGGATCAATATCTTTTACTTTGCTATTAAGGCTAATACTGCGCGATTAGTGGCCATGTGTCTATAAATAGGCACACTAAGGCACAAAACCCTAGGTGCCTCATTTTCCTACGTGACTTGAAGGCTGCAGCTTGCCTTCCCCTTCCTCCTTCCTCTCTCCTTGGTCATTTGCTTGGGAGAAACCACCAAGTTACTACCTTTCTTGAATTCCTTCACATTCTCCTTCTTGTAAACACTTGTGAGTGGCCTTGTGAGTGTGAGAGGTGGTAGTTCCTGTATGTTGGGTTGCTGTGTCTGTGAGGTTAGTGAGCTGAGTTTGGAGCTTTAGTGATGGCTATCTTGTGATAGTCATTGTGAGCTTCAAAGTGCCACCTTGTGGTGCAAGAACCCATCTTGGTGTGCCATTTTCGTGCTCCTACTTAGGCTGAGTTTGAAGTGTCTTGGGAGAGCTCCAAGAGCACACCTTTCTCTGTTTTGAGCTTTGGTAAGTTCCCTCACCTTTGATCTTAAGTTTTAATGCTTAAAGTTGATGTCTTGGCCATGTTTAATGAGTAAACAAGAGGGTATAAGGTATATGAACCTAAAATGAATTAAAGATGCATGCTTTAACGTGTACATGTGTTAAAAGTTGGATCTTTGGGTTGGATATTCACGAAATGCAGAAACTGCATTCTGTCGTGAGATATCCGGATATTTGTCGAACAGATATCCGGATATCAGTATCCGGATATGGTATCCGGATATTGATATCCGGATATGGGATCTGGGTATCCGGATATGACATATCCGGATATGTCCAGTGTGATATCCGGATATGACATATCCGGATATTCCCCTTCTGATATCCGGATATCCTGGGTTCTGCGCAGACAGTAGCTGTACTGTATGAACAGTAAGCTATTGGGTGTGTGTAGACCCAAGTTTAAGGAAGTTGAACTTCTGTAATTAATGAACTAAGTCAGAATCATATGATTAAGGGCTTATGGCTTTGTTGGAAGCCTTAAGACGTAAAGCGTAAAGGAAAGGCGTAGTCTTTAAGTTGTATGCTTGTGATGCATGAATATTAATGTATTATTGGTCCATATCAGATTGTGATACTGCTGTTTGTGGACTTGTGAGTGGTCGGACTCTTGGCTTGGATAGCTAGCTTGCAAGGTAAGCTTTCGTGTCCTCGGTTTAGCCATTTTGATGTTCCACCATGTCCCATGGGGATGGGTTTATGCATGTTGTGTTACATGCTTTATTATTTTGGAAATGCTGTTGAGCTATTTATATGCAATAAGCTTTTATGAGATGCATGTGGTGTCCACCTAGACGGCAATCCTGAGTATGTAGTACATACAAGATGGAGAAGCTCTGGGTGAGGTGCAGGTAGTATCCATGTACTCATGTAGGCATAGACGTATTCCTACATTTCTCTGGCCAGTAGATTTGAAAGCACACATGGCATGATTAATTGCTGCATCGCATGATTTTGGAACTTATATTGTAATACTGTTTTTGAACTTATATTACACATGTAAGTGAGCTTGGGGTGGAGACTCCTTGAGGACCCCTTGTCTTACTGAGATTTCTTGTTAGAGATCTCAGCCCACGTTTGGGGACGCTTATTTCAGGATCAGGTAATGTTGAGGGCTCAGGTGGCAGGAGGCCAGAGCTGAGTTGATATTTATGACATGCTGACGTGCTGGTTGTGGAATGCTGTTTATTTGACTGCTATTATGTTTTCTGCTTTATTTATGTTAAGTTTATGTTATGACTGATATTGGGCATTGTTGCCTTATTTGGTGTGCATGGGGTTTGTCCATGCCACATGATTGTGCTTTTGTCTTTTAATTAATGTTGTAATTAAAGTATCAGGATTTTGACCCAGGCTACTTGTGTAGTCCTGTGGCTTTAGATACTCACGTAATATTTATTTATGAGGTATTCCAGTTAGTTGTCTTGCAATTTACATACAGGCAGTATTTTTATGAAAATGATTAAGTAATCAAGTTGGTTAAGTTAATGACGTCATAATTGAACTAAAGAAAAAGTTATTCCGCATTTTAATTAAGCGTGGCTTAATACGATAGTGTGTTAACAATCCGGGTTAACACGGGCTGTTACATTTTATGGTATCAGAGCACTTTCTAGGGAAAAGCCTGTATGTATTGCAATAACTTAGGATGTGTCGTTGCGTGTCTACTTTGTGTTCTCTCTGACTGGTGTGTGTTATGATAATGCATATGTGACCACATGGCGTGGGCCTGATCAACTCATTCTTTGTGTAACTTGTGCAGAGTCATGGTGCCACCAAGGAGGAACACAAGTACGAGCGAGGATCAGACGGATCCTGTCCTGGCTGCATTAGCTGAGATGCAGGCGGCCCGACTAGCCGACCAGGAAGCCACGAGGCTGGCAAACCGGGCGATGCTGGACGCTATTCGAGATGCGAACCGGCAAACCACGGCAGAGGTTCTGGAGGAGAACCGGATGGCCAACATGACTATGATGAGGGTCATGTTGGAGGAGTTGAGGGCTGGTCCTGCTGCTGGCCAGGGTCCTCCACCACCTCCACCGCCGCCACCGCCTCCACCTCCGCCTAGTCAACAGGAGGACACCCAGAGCCAGATAGGTGAGGGTAGTCACTTGACGGGGGCGATGCAGACTATCCCCGTACTTGCTGAGGATCGTGACGAGATCGATCGCCGGCTGAATGCTTTCCGCAAGCATAAGCCACCTTCATTCTACGGATCGTATGATCCCATTGCTGCTGCTAGATGGCTTCAGGCGCTAGACAAGATTTTCCGGATCATGCAGTGCACGGATCCGCAGAAGCTGTTGTTCGCCACGTACATGCTGGAGGGCGAGGCCCATGAGTGGTGGACCAATCTTTCTCAGGTCTACGAGATGCAGGGCCATGTGATGACGTGGCCATTCTTCGAGGAGAGCTTCCTGGGTCAGTACTTCCCTTATGACTCACAGGAGAGGAAGCATGGGGAGTTTGACCGGTTGGTTCAGGGCTCGTTGTCTGTCGACGAGTACCTGGCCAAGTTTAATGAGCTGGTCAAGTTCTCTCATTTCCGCATGGCGAGACCGACTCCCGTTTTTCTTGCGGCCAAGTTCCGGAGGGGACTTAATGAGGACATCGCTGGACATCTTGCTGGTTCTGCTTCGAGAGACTTCGGAGCTTTAGTACAGCAGTGCCGTGACATTGAGGATTATTGCCGTGCGAGTCAGGCCAAGAAGGCCAAGATTGATGTACCACAGAGTACTGGTGGTTCTACTCCCTGGAGAAACAAGAATTTTGCGAACAAGGGCAAGGGCAAACCGTTGGCGGCTAAGCAAGCGCCAAATCAGTTCACGAAGACTGCTGCTCTGGGGAACACAGCTAGACCTCCTGCTCCCAGATGCTCTGGATGCGGGAAGTCACATTTTGGGCCGTGCTCTACCGGTCAGCTGATATGCTTCCAGTGTGGCAAGGAGGGCCACTATTCCAGAGATTGCCCGACGGCGAGAGTTGCTGCAGTGCAGGCTGTGCCATTGCAAATGGTTCCTACTGGGGCACCAGCCGTGCCACCTACTACAGGACGAGTCTATACACTTGATCGTCAGCAGTCGGACAGAGCTCCGAACCTGGTCAGAGGTATTGTTACCATTGGTGGTTCAGCTATTGATGTTTTGTTTGATTCCGGGGCAACGCACTCTTTTGTTGCTACCCCTGTTGCTGTGGGGCTTGAGTTGCCCAGTGATGTGCTTTCTCCACCGATGCGGGTGACCACCGCCACCGGAGAAAAATGTTTGACCTCCACTGTTCATCGCGATGTAGCGTTTCAGTGGGATGGCCGTGACTTCTCGGTAGATCTGATAGGATTGCCGATGGCCAACCTTCAGATTATTTTGGGCATGGATTGGTTGTCCAGAAACTGTGCAATGATTGATTGCTGTGCCAAGAAAGTGGTGATGTCTCCGGGTGGGTCCACAGCCAGTTCCTCACCGTTCATTTCAGTCCTGCAGGCGAGGAGGGCCTTGAGAGCAGGGGCATTTGGCTATGTCATGTTGGGAGGTTTGGTGAGTGGGACACAGGAGGATCTCACTGGCATTCCTGTGGTGAGGGAATTCCTCGAGGTGTTTCCTGAGGAGATTCCTGAGTTTCCACCGCAGAGGGAGATAGAGTTCTCCATCGACTTATTGCCTGGTGTGGGGCCTATATCGTTGGCTCCATACCGGATGTCGCCACCAGAGCTGGCGGAGCTGAAGAAGCATATTGAGGAGCTTTCAGCGAAAGATTTTATTCGGCCGAGTGTGTCTCCCTGGGGAGCACCGGTCATTTTTGTGAAAAAGAAAGATGGGACCATGCGGTTGTGCACCGACTACAGACAGTTGAACAAGGTGACAATCAAGAACAAGTATCCTCTTCCACACATTGATGATTTGCTGGATCAACTCAGGGGTGCTTGTGTGTATTCCAAGATTGATCTCCGGTCCGGTTATCATCAGATACGGGTAAAGCCGGAGGATGTCCCAAAGACAGCGTTTCGCTCGAGGTACGGGCACTACGAGTACTTGGTGATCCCGTTTGGACTCACCAATGCACCCACAGTGTTCATGGATTACATGAACAGGATCTTCCAGCCGTACCTGGATCAGTTTGTGATCGTCTTCATTGACGACATTTTGATTTACTCCAAGACGGAGGAGGAGCATACGGAGCACTTGAAGATTGTTTTGCAAGTGCTAAAAGAGAAAAAGCTATATGCTAAGCCGTCAAAATGTGAGTTTTGGCTCAAGGCGGTGAAATTTCTGGGTCATGTAATTTCTGCTAATGGAGTTGCAGTTGATCCTAACAAGATTGAGGCCGTGATGGATTGGGAGAGGCCCAAGACGGTTACAGAAGTGAGAAGCTTCTTGGGTTTGGCAGGCTACTATAGGAGGTTCATTGAAGGATTCTCCAAGATGGTGCTACCGATGACTCGCCTTACCCGAAAGGAGACTCCATTCGTGTGGACACATGAGTGTGAGGAGTGTTTCCAGGAGTTGAAGGAGAGACTGACTACTGCTCCTGTGTTAGTCCTTCCTGATCCTGCGGAGCAATTCGAGTTATACTGCGATGCCTCTGGTAAAGGACTTGGCTGTGTGCTGATGCAGAAAGGGAAAGCGGTTGCTTACGCTTCAAGACAGTTGAAACCTCATGAGGAGAACTACCCGACTCACGACTTGGAGTTGGCAGCCATTGTTTTTGCTTTCAAGATTTGGAGGCATTACCTGTTTGGCATGAAGTTTGCTGTATTCAGTGATCACAAGAGCCTGAAGTATCTGTTTGACCAGAAGGAGTTGAACATGAGACAGCAAAGATGGATGGAATTCTTGAAGGACTACGACTTCGAGTTGAGGTATCACCCTGGCAAGGCCAATGTGGTAGCCGATGCTTTGAGTCGGAAATCCGTGAGCTTATCCAACTTAATGATGAGCGACTATGAGGTAATCGAAAAGTTCAGAGACTTGAGAGTGAACTCCTTGTTTGGGGGCGCACTGCTCGAAATGGAGACAGCAGAAGTGATAAATGAGCTGATGGAAAAGATCAAAGAGGCGCAAGTACAAAGAGAGTGCCTCGATTATGTGAAAAACCAGGACGGTGTGTCTTGGAACGAGGACGGATTGCTGCTGTTCCAGAAGAGGATTGTTATTCCTCGAGGGCCATTGACTGAGGAGGTTATGGCAGAGGCTCATAAGGGCCGGTTTACTATCCACCCTGGTGCCACAAAAATGTACCAGGACTTAAAAAGGAATTTTTGGTGGCCGGGCATGAAGAAGGACATAGCGGTCTACGTGTCCAAATGCCTTATATGTCAGAAAGTAAAGATTGAGCACCAGAAACCGTCTGGTAAACTTCAACCTCTTGAGATTCCACAGTGGAAGTGGGAGAGTATTTCCATGGACTTCGTGGTGGGATTGCCTAAAACTCAGGCTGGTTGTGACTCTATTTGGGTCATTGTGGACAGATTGACCAAGTCTGCCCATTTTCTTCCAGTGAAGGTGAGCTTCACTACAGAGCAGTTGGCCAAGCTTTATGTCCGCGAGATTGTGAGGCTTCACGGGGTGCCCGAGAGTATCATCAGTGATAGGGACCCGAAGTTCACATCTCGGTTCTGGGAGGCGCTGCAGGAGGCTTTTGGTACGCAGTTGAGATTGAGTACCGCCTATCACCCTCAGACTGACGGGCAGACTGAGCGGACCATCCAGACATTGGAGGACATGTTGAGAGCTTGCACGTTGGAGCAGGGTTCTGCATGGGATAGGTACCTTCCGTTGGTTGAATTCTCGTACAACAACAGTTTTCATGCTAGTCTGGGCATGGCACCCTACGAGGCGCTGTACAGTAGGAGGTGTCGGACTCCTACTTGCTGGTCTGAGGTTGGAGATAAAGAGCTTTTTGGCTTGGACTTTGTCCAAGATACTACCCTACAGATCCAGATGATCAGGGAAAAGTTGAAGCAGGCGCAGAATCGTCAGAAAAGCTACTATGATGTCAAGCATCGACCACTGGAGTTCAGTGAGGGTGAGCACGTGTTTGTGAAACTTTCACCTGTCACCGGTGTTGGACGGGCACTTGGAGTGAGGAAGTTGAGCCCGCGATTCATTGGGCCCTACCAGATCCTTGGTAGAGTAGGACCAGTTGCCTATCGACTCGCCTTGCCTCCGAACCTAGCCAACATCCACGACGTGTTTCACGTGTCTCAGCTTCGGAAGTACATAGCAGATCCTTCGCACGTGGTGCAGCCGGATGATGTGGAGGTTCGGGAGAACCTAAAGACTCCCGTCGGACCACTCAAGATTCTCGATCGAGGCGAGAAACAGCTTAGGAGCAAGATCATTCCGATGGTCAAGGTGC
Source organism: Gastrolobium villosum (assembly GCA_032173675.1). NCBI lineage: Eukaryota > Viridiplantae > Streptophyta > Magnoliopsida > Fabales > Fabaceae > Gastrolobium > Gastrolobium villosum. The sequence goes on along the minus strand of JAVKPL010006615.1, from coordinate 18,570 downwards.
AATGGACTGGGCGCAGTCCCGAAGAGTGCACGTGGGAGCGAGAGGATGAGCTTCTCCGACAGTATCCCGACTTTCGAGACAGGTATGTTTCTGATTTTGAGGACAAAATCCTTAAAAAGGTGGGGTGAATGTAAGAACCCGCACCGCTAATTAAGGTAATTAGTGAATTAACTATGATAATTAGGAAATAATTCCATAATTGACCTTAATAATTAATATTGGGCTTAGATAATCATACTGAGTGAGTAAAAATGCTGAAAGTCGCTTTTCGGAAGAAAAGCGCAGATACCGGTTCTGCTACTCGGTATAAATGCGTACCGGAAAAGTATCCCGGAAAATTATAACGAATGCATGATAATTACTAGAATATTATGTAGGACATGTAAAACGAGTTTCAAGTCAAAATGACGTAATCTGATGCCAGAACTGATACTGGCTATGGAAAAGCGCGTACCGGAAAGGTGCTCCGAAAAATAAAATAAAAATATGACAAATCTTAGAAAAATGCGTAGGTCTAGATTCCAAAGTTTGGGATCAATATCTTTTACTTTGCTATTAAGGCTAATACTGCGCGATTAGTGGCCATGTGCCTATAAATAGGCACACTAAGGCACAAAACCCTAGGTGCCTCATTTTCCTACGTGACTTGAAGGCTGCAGCTTGCCTTCCCCTTCCTCCTTCCTCCCTCCTTGGTCATTTGCTTGGGAGAAACCACCAAGTTACTACCTTTCTTGAATTCCTTCACATTCTCCTTCTTGTAAACACTTGTGAGTGGCCTTGTGAGTGTGAGAGGTGGTAGTTCCTGTATGTTGGGTTGTTGTGTGTGTGAGGTTAGTGAGCTGAGTTTGGAGCTTTAGTGATGGCTATCTTGTGGTAGTCATTGTGAGCTTCAAAGTGCCACCTTGTGGTGCAAGAACCCATCTTGGTGTGCCATTTTCGTGCTCCTACTTAGGCTGAGTTTGAAGTGTCTTGGGAGAGCTCCAAGAGCACACCTTTCTCTGTTTTGAGCTTTGGTAAGTTCCCTCACCTTTGATCTTAAGTTTTAATGCTTAAAGTTGATGTCTTGGCCATGTTTAATGAGTAAACAAGAGGGTATAAGGTATATGAACCTAAAATAAATTAAAGATGCATGCTTTAACGTGTACATGTGTTAAAAGTTGGATCTTTGGGTTGGATATTCACGAAATGCAGAAACTGCATTCTGTCGTGAGATATCCGGATATTTGTCGAACAGATATCCGGATATCAGTATCCGGATATGGTATCCGGATATTGATATCCGGATATGGGATCTGGGTATCCGGATATGACATATCCGGATATGTCCAGTGTGATATCCGGATATGACATATCCGGATATTCCCCTTCTGATATCCGGATATCCTGGGTTCTGCGCAGACAGTAGCTGTACTGTATGAACAGTAAGCTATTGGGTGTGTGTAGACCCAAGTTTAAGGAAGTTGAACTTCTGTAATTAATGAACTAAGTCAGAATCATATGATTAAGGGCTTATGGCTTTGTTGGAAGCCTTAAGACGTAAAGCGTAAAGGAAAGGCGTAGTCTTTAAGTTGTATGCTTGTGATGCATGAATATTAATGTATTATTGGTCCATATCAGATTGTGATACTGCTGTTTGTGGACTTGTGTAACGCCCTCCCTTGTATGCATCCAAGAGAGTCGTTTGCTAAGCGGAATTAGAGTCGTTAACGTCACAAGAGCTAACAAAGATTCTTTAACTAAGTACAAATCCGTACGACGTTTCAATAATTCTTATAACTTCTGTTTGGACGATAAAAAAATATTTCAAGTGATTTAGAAAGAGCACGTTTGGGGCTTCGCGTGCATATAAAATAATAGAAAATCCGAGTTCGTTTGCTCATAAAAATACCACCCGTAAGGTGCACTGTAAAAATTTCAGCACATAAGTCTTTCAAAAATTCCTTTCACAAACGTTTTCCAAGATAGCCGCTGTTCATAAAAGTTCAAGATAAAATAGAGATGATAGGGTGTACAGTCATCCAAGAGTACCAAAACATTAGTCATTACAGTCATCCAATTACTTCCAACATAAAACCAATTGTAATCCTTTCACTCCTTTGCTTTTACCTTTTAGCATCATCCCATAGTGTGGCATAATATAACAGTATTAACTAGGCACAAAATCATATACTAACATATCCTTGCCTTTCCTTTTTCCTTTTCATCATATTCATATATTGCGTATATAACGCCTTTCCTTTGCGCTTTTAGCACCGTCGTGCGCGCACTTCACAGTGGAATCAAATATCCCTTGGCACCTGAGCTCCATGTGGATTCCAACTGTGGGCCTATGCGGACTGATGCCAAGTGTCCCATACCCCGGTACCTTGGGGATGCCTATATGATGCTTGCTCAAAACACATGGTCCTGTACATAACTATTCTAAAAAACAAGACCTATATGCTCTTGGTACATGCATGCCATGCTATGCTTTCACACACAAAACGTACAAAAATGCGGTATGATGTAAGGTGCATGCTTATATACCTTTCATATGCGTTATGCTGCCACATAACGTCTTTACCTCATAATCATATAGCCATCACGGCACATTTTTGGCAGTTTCCTTTCATCATAATGGAACATAATATTTTTACGGCATATGGAGCATCATGTCACAATTTTATACCAGTAGTCAATAGTCACATTAGGCACTATCGCCTGACACTTACCTTTGCGTGCCTTAAATATTACCAAACAGCAGCGAAGTATCTCACTTCTTAAGCGCACCTAAATCAATTACAACCAATCATTTACAGTGGCTATTTACAGCAGAAACAGTGAGCATACAGCAGTGTCTTACAGTGGAAAACAGTGAGCATACAGCAGTGTTTTACAGTGGAAAACAGTGAGCATACAGCAGTGTTTTACAGCAGAAAAACAGTGACGTTTGTGTTTAAAACAGTGAGCAGAAACAGTGAGTTGTTCTTTTAAAACAGTGAACAGAAAACAGTGGTATTTTCCTTAAAAACAGTGGACAGAAACAGTGACGTTTTACAGCAGGAAAACAGTGAACGTACAGCGAAAACAGTGAACGTACAGCAGAAACAGTGACTATTTTGAAACAGAAACAGTGACTCTTTGGACATCAACAGTGGCAGAAACAGTGACATCAAACAGTGGCAGAAACAGTGGCATAGGAATGTTAAAACAGTGACATAAATAGTGACTTTTGAACATCAAAACAGTGGCATGAGTAGTGATGTTTATGCATCAAAACAGTGGCATGAATGGTACATTTTTGAGCATTAAAACAGTAGCATAAATCATGGTTTTTGGACATTGAAACAGTGGCATGTTATGGACTAAAACAGTGGCATTTTATGCATAAAACAGTGGCATATTATGGACTAAAACAGTGGCATTTTATGCATAAAACAGTGGCATATTATGGACTAAAACAGTGGCATTTTATGCATAAAACAGTGGCATATTATGGACTAAAACAGTGGCATTTTATGCATAAAACAGTGGCATATTATGGACTAAAATAGTGGCATATGATGACTAAAACAGTGAGTGTTTTTATGCAGAAACAGTGGCACGTAATGGACTAAAACAGTGAGTGTTTTTATGCAGAAACAGTGGCACATAATGGACTAAAACAGTGAGTGTTTTTATGCAGAAACAGTGGCTTAGGGAGCACTAAAACAGTGGCATAAGTGTGCAGAAACAGTGGCATCAAAATGGTGATTTTGAGGAACCGAAACAGTGAGCATTTTATCCTCCAAACAGTGGCACATTCATAGGGAAACAGTGGCATTTGCATACAGAACAGTGGCATGTTCATACAAAAACAGTGGCATATATCTTAAGCATGACCATGAGACTTTTATGCACACAAATCATCATGAATTAGCTCCACCATTCTACTTTTATCATGCTCATACTTGAATCCAAAACCACACATAATCAAGGAGACATTCAAGCACATACACATGGTTACACAATGAAAGTGTTCTAAGTTCAAGGCCTACCTCTTGTAGCACACACTTCTTGATCAAGAATCACACACCACCTTCTAGCTTTACAACACAACAAGTCCCCACTTCCTAAGATGATCTATGCGCATACAAGGTGAGGAGGAACAAACTTGGGCAGCTTCAAGGTTGAGGAACAAGGCTGGATAGTGAGAGGGAAAAGAGGAGAAACTCACACTTCACTTGTGTCTAGGCCACGGTTTGATGGTGAGGGAAGGAGGGAGTTGGCTTGGTCTTTCTTGCTCCAAGAATGCTTGTAGGTTCGGCTAGGAGAGTGAGGGAGTGAGGGAGGAAAGTTGGCTGCACTTGCACATGAGGCCAGCCCCTTCCTTATGCGCATACTTAAAGGGAAAGTGAGGGAAGGTTGCAATGATTAAACATCATGAAAATTCTGGTTACTTGAAGAGGTGGGGCTGCATACTTGGGCTGAACAAGCAAGGGGTTTGCTTCTAAGTTACTCTATGCACATGCAAGGGGGTGAGGGAGATAAGTTCAGATCTGAATGAGTGCTATAAGTCAGAAATTTTTTCACACAAATGACCAAACTATGCGCATAGGGTGGAGTGGAGGAGGTGCATCATGAGCACATGTAAGAGGTTCACTAAGTCAACAAGCAAGACAACTATGTGGCAGCCCAAAAAATCTGGTTTGATGCAGCCTTGTGCGCACATGATGGGGTGAAATGCAGCCCCAACATCCTTCTTTGGTTGCATGTGGAAACAAGGTCAGATTTGGCTCATGATGGACTGCCAAAAGCATGCAAAAATCTGCACATTTCAGCCTCATGATGGAAGGTGTAAGATGGTTCTCCAAGTCAACAAGTTAGGCAGTTTTGTGTCATAGAAAATCTGCTCCAAGACACCTCCATGTGCGCCTAAAAGGAGAAGAATGCAGCCTAAAATCATGCTAAATGGTACATGTGTCTTTCATGCAATGAAGTTGAAACCAAGTGATGCACAAACTAGGTGATGTGGCGGTCAAACAAGAGGAAAATTGGCAGATTTTTCTAAGTATTTTCCACCTCTTGTGCGCATGAATGAGTGAGAGAATACATCAAGTCAAGTGAAGGTTCCTTGGTACACAAACACCCTTGTTGGACAAGGCTTAGGGAAATAAGAATGGTCACAACTTTGGGCTGAAACAAGGTAGGTCCAAAAGCCATCCTTGGGCCATAGGCCACACACACAAAGAACCCAATCACACAAGTCCAATAGTGACAAGTCCACACACACTAGCCCACTACCAAAGTCCAATAACACTAAAGCCTTCTAACACACACTCACATTACTCATATGATTAAATTCACATGTCTACATATGTATCCCCCTATGATTTAATTTAATTAATTACCTTAGTCTTATCCAAAGATAAAGGTCAAACAATTCGCAAGCCATCACACATAAACCATACATCCGAAATCTACACATACATCTATAACATATAGTACTTATGTATTTTACTAATTATGCGGGATGTTACACTCTCCCCATCAAATAGGAATTTTGTCCGCAAAATAAACTTACTTAAGAGCTAAACAGTTCTGGATAGCGTTTCTGAATGTCGTCCTCGCGCTCCCAAGTGGCTTCAGCTGCCGATCTGTTGTTCCATAACACCTTCACCAACGGAATCTCTTTAGAACGGAGTCGCTTGACGGATCTTTCAAGAATTTGGAACGGTTGTACTTGATAAGTCAGATTTTCCTTTAGTTCCACTTCTTCCGGCTGTAATACGTGAGATGGATCAGAGAGATACCTCCGTAGCTGTGACACATGAAATACATTGTGAATTCCTGACAGATTGGGTGGTAAGGCCAACCGGTATGCAGACTCTCCAATCCGGTCCATAATCAGATACGGTCCTAAGTATCGAGGACTTAACTTCTTGACTCCCATTCTCCTTCCGAGTCCCGATGTAGGTGTGATTCTCAAAAATACATGGTCTCCGACTTCGAAAGATAGAGGCTTATGACGCTTGTCGTAATAACTCTTCTGTCTGGCCTGAGCCCTCTGCATATTTTCCCGAATCTTCTTTACCTGTTCGGATGTCTCTTGAATTAGATCAGGTCCTAACATACTTCGCTCACCCACTTCAGTCCAACATAGAGGGGATCTGCATTTTCTCCCATACAAAGCTTCATACGGTGCCATCTGAATGCTGGAGTGGTAACTGTTGTTGTAAGCGAACTCAATCAAAGAAAGATAATTATCCCAGCTGCCTCCTAACTCCAAAACACATGCTTGCAACATGTCCTCTAAGGCTTGAATGGTGCGTTCCGTCTGTCCATCGGTCTGCGGATGATAAGCAGTACTCAACCTCAAATGGGTCCCTAATGCTCTTTGAAAAGATTCCCAAAACTTAGATGTAAACTTGGGATCACGATCGCTAACAATACTCGTAGGAACTCCATGCAGCTTCACAATCTCCTGCAGATAAATTCTAGCAAGCCTCTCTATATCATATGTGGTTCTAACACGCAAGAAATGAGCTGACTTCGTTAAACGATCAACAATCACCCAGATAGAATCATATCCTTCTCGCGTCCGAGGAAGTCCAACTACAAAATCCATCGCAATACTGTCCCACTTCCATTCGGGAATCTCCAAAGGTTGAAGGAGTCCCGACGGTTTCTGATGTTCGTACTTCACCTTCTGACAAGTTAAGCATCGAGATACATACTCCGCAATATCACGCTTCATACCCGGCCACCAAAACGAGGTCTTCATGTCATGGTACATCTTTGTGGATCCCGGATGAACTGCATACTTACCCTTGTGGGCTTCCTGCAAAACTTCTTGTTTCAACTCTTCATTCGGCACAACCAGCCGTCCTTGAAATCTCCAAACATCATTCTCATCCTTTACAACATCTTGGTTGCCAACCAAATCACGGACTAACTCTTCATCTTTCTGAGCCTCCTTAATTCTACTGACCAATTCATTTTCCACCTTTATATTTCCCAATCTTATGCTATTCCCTCTCTCGTCTACCGATAAGTTCAAGTCTCGAAAGTCCTCAAACAATTTCAGCTCTTCCATCATCAGAGTTGCAGTGTGCAGTGTCTTCCTACTCAGGGCGTCAGCTACCACGTTTGCCTTTCCTGGGTGGTATTTAAGTTCAAAATCGTAGTCCTTCAGAAATTCCATCCACCGTCGTTGCCGCATATTCAACTCCTTCTGATCGAACAAGTACTTCAAACTCTTATGATCGCTGAACACGTCAAACTGCGAACCATACAAGTGATGCCTCCAGATCTTAAGTGCGAACACTATAGCCGCTAACTCCAAATCGTGCGTAGGATAATTTTCTTCGTGAGGCTTTAGTTGTCGAGATGCGTAAGCTACCGCCATACGATCCTGCATCAACACGCATCCAAGTCCTTTCAGCGACGCATCGCAGTATACTTCGAACTTTCGAGTAGGATCCGGAATCGTGAGTACGGGAGCACTCGTTAATCTGTTCTTCAGTTCCAAGAAACATTCTTCACAAGCTTCGGTCCACTCAAAAGGCTTGTCCTTCCGAGTGAGACGGGTGAGGGGTTGCACTATCTGAGAGAAATTCTGGATGAACCTTCGATAGTATCCAGCAAGACCTAAGAAACTTCTTACTTCAGTGACAGTCTTGGGTCGTTCCCAATTCATGACAGCTTCGACTTTGCTGGGGTCCACCGCGATACCTTCGGATGAAATGACATGGCCCAGAAACTGGACCTCTTTAAGCCAAAACTCGCACTTCGACCATTTCGCGTACAACTGCTTCTCCTTCAAGATTTGCAAGACAATCCTCAGATGTTCCGCGTGCAGCTCTTCATTAGCTGAGTAAATCAGGATGTCGTCGATAAACACAATAACAAACTGATCAAGAAAGGGGCGGAAGATGCGGTTCATGTAGTCCATGAATACCGCTGGAGCATTCGTAAGTCCGAATGGGATCACCTGATATTCGTAGTGCCCATAACGAGTCCTAAAAGCGGTTTTCGGAATATCCTCCGGTTTAACCCGGATCTGATGGTATCCCGATCGTAAATCTATCTTGGAAAAGACTCTGGCTCCTCTCAGCTGGTCCATCAAATCGTCGATCCTTGGTAGCGGATACTTATTCTTCACCGTTACTTTGTTCAGCTGGCGGTAATCTACACACAGACGTAAACTTCCATCCTTCTTCTTAATCAAGATGGCTGGAGCACCCCATGGAGAAGTACTCGGTCTGATAAATTCCTTTGCCAAAAGCTCTTCTATCTGCTTCTTCAACTCGCGAAGTTCCAACGGCGCCATACGATACGGGGCAATGGAGATTGGTCCAACTCCAGGAACAAGTTCGATAGAAAATTCTATTTCCCTATGAGGAGGCAATCGAGGTATTTCATCCGGGAATACCTCCTCGAATTCTCTAACTACTGGTACATTCTGAATTTGATTGTCATCCGAGGTCTCAGCCTCGATCGACAAAAGATACCCTGCTGCTCCCTTGCGGAGCTCTTTTCTAACTTGCAATAAGGAAATGAGAGAGAAAGGTTGAAAATTACCATCTTTCGCAGGAACAACGACTTTCCCCGCTCGACAGTCCAATGTTATCCCGTTTTCCGTCAACCAGTCCATACCGATAATCACATCGAAGTTGAATACCGGCAGGACCACCAAGTTAACTGTATACGTGTTCCCTTCATACTGCAAGATAACACCTCTGCAGATCTCTGAGGCTGTGCACGATCCTCCAGTAGGTGTGCTGATGTGTAACTCATAAGGTAACGGGGTTGGGGTGATGCCTATTCTCAAGGCAGTATGCTTTGCCATAAAAGAGCCAGACGCTCCAGAATCAAAGATAACTGAAATAGGGTGACCATTTAAAGTGACATTACCTTTGATCAGGTTGGGAAACTTCTGCTCTTCATTCGCATCCAGTGTGAACACCCGTGCTTGCTGAGGCTGTTGATCAGCGTTCTGGGGGCATTTGTAAGCAAAATGTCCTTGCTGGCCACATCTGAAACATGCATTGTTGTTCTTGCGACAAACTCCAAAGTGATTCTTTCCACATGTAGCACAAACAGTCGCACCCTGCCGTCCAGTCGAGGATTGACCAATAGTATTGCTCCTCTTAAAATTTCCAGGCCGTGCCTGCAACTGCGTACCTCTGCCTCGACCCCTACCAGGTGCCGTCCTGAAGAATCTGCCTGCTCGGTTTCCTCCGTGGAATTGTGTTGGTGGCTTGTTCAAGTTCTTGGCCTCGTTAATGATTCCTTCTGCCTGACGACTCTGGTTGATGAGTTCTGGAAGTGTACGATTAGCCGTCGTCAAAATGAGTTTACGGATTTCCGGATGTAATCCGCTTTCGAACTTCTCCACCTGCCATTCTTCATCGTAAATGTTCCGATCAAAGTTGGCATACTCGATCAGTTGCCCAAATTTTGCAATATACTCATTAACCGTCATGTTATCCTGCCTGAGTGACAGCAGTTCAGTGTGCTTCATTCTTCTCATTGCCTTAGGAAAATACTTGTCCAAAAATACTTGTCTGAACACGGCCCAGGTCAGTTCCACGTCCTGAGCTCTCAGCAGAGCCCTCGCACCAGTCCACCATGTTAAAGCTTCTCCCATCAGCTGGTACGACGCGTAATCAGTCTTCTGCGCTTCCGGGCATGCCATGCGTTCGAAAATATGCTCAATCATCTGCAACCACTTCGCTGCTGCCTCAGGGTTGTCTTCACCCTCAAAGGTAGGTGGTTGGAAGTTGCGGAAATCTTTCAACCTCCGACGGGCAATTTCTTCTGCATTTTCATGCAGTGGGGGTTGGTTCTGATTCTGTTGCCTATGGTCGCGCCATTCTTGGCTCATATTCTGGATAAACGTTGCCAGTCCCCCAATGGTAGTGATAAGATCCTCTTCCGCATCGCCAGACCTTCCCCGAGTTGAACCGCGACCACCTGCCATGATTCTGCACTCACAATATCAGGAAATGAGTTGATCAGGCTCACCGCAAGTTATTCATGGCAGCAGTCCCAAGTAGGTACTCGGGTTCAATTCGGACAAGTTAACTATGCATCCGTGTCTTATCACAGAACGGTCCTAACAATCTAACTACACTAGCTAATACATACTTAAACTATAGCACATTTAGTCAGTCAATCAGCAGATAAACACAAACAACAATCAATTCAATCAAACACAAGCAAATCCATGGACCAAACTGCTCTGATACCAATTAGTGTAACGCCCTCCCTTGTATGCATCCAAGAGAGTCGTTTGCTAAGCGGAATTAGAGTCGTTAACGTCACAAGAGCTAACAAAGATTCTTTAACTAAGTACAAATCCGTACGACGTTTCAATAATTCTTATAACTTCTGTTTGGACGATAAAAAAATATTTCAAGTGATTTAGAAAGAGCACGTTTGGGGCTTCGCGTGCATATAAAATAATAGAAAATCCGAGTTCGTTTGCTCATAAAAATACCACCCGTAAGGTGCACTGTAAAAATTTCAGCACATAAGTCTTTCAAAAATTCCTTTCACAAACGTTTTCCAAGATAGCCGCTGTTCATAAAAGTTCAAGATAAAATAGAGATGATAGGGTGTACAGTCATCCAAGAGTACCAAAACATTAGTCATTACAGTCATCCAAACAATCAAAACAGCAACAGTGATAATCCATGCAACAGCAAGCAACAGCAAAACATCACTCCTTCAAATGCTTTTACGTCCTCCTGCCATTTTGGAAAAATAGCAGCCCCGAAGGGGTGAGAATAATCCCAGTAGTGTGGCAACAAAACCAGTAATATAACAGTATTAACTAGGCACAAAATCATAAACAGTCACTTCAACATATCCTTGTTCCTTTTCCTTTTTCCTTTTCATCATATTTATATATTGCGTATATAACGCCTTTCCTTTGCGCTTTTAGCACCGTCGTGCGCGCACTTCACAGTGGAATCAAATATCCCTTGGCACCTGAGCTCCATGTGGATTCCAACTGTGGGCCTATGCGGACTGATGCCAAGTGTCCCATACCCCGGTACCTTGGGGATGCCTATATGATGCTTGCTCAAAACACATGGTCCTGTACATAACTATTCTAAAAAACAAGACCTATATGCTCTTGGTACATGCATGCCATGCTATGCTTTCACACACAAAACGTACAAAAATGCGGTATGATGTAAGGTGCATGCTTATATACCTTTCATATGCGTTATGCTGCCACATAACGTCTTTACCTCATAATCATATAGCCATCACGGCACATTTTTGGCAGTTTCCTTTCATCATAATGGAACATAATATTTTTACGGCATATGGAGCATCATGTCACAATTTTATACCAGTAGTCAATAGTCACATTAGGCATTATCGCCTGACACTTACCTTTGCGTGCCTTAAATATTACCAAACAGCAGCGAAGTATCTCACTTCTTAAGCGCACCTAAATCAATTACAACCAATCATTTACAGTGGCTATTTACAGCAGAAACAGTGAGCATACAGCAGTGTCTTACAGTGGAAAACAGTGAGCATACAACAGTGTTTTACAGTGGAAAACAGTGAGCATACAGCAGTGTTTTACAGCAGAAAAACAGTGACGTTTGTGTTTAAAACAGTGAGCAGAAACAGTGAGTTGTTCTTTTAAAACAGTGAACAGAAAACAGTGGTATTTTCCTTAAAAACAGTGGACAGAAACAGTGACGTTTTATAGCAGGAAAACAGTGAACGTACAGCAGAAACAGTGACTATTTTGAAACAGAAACAGTGACTCTTTGGACATCAACAGTGGCAGAAACAGTGACATCAAACAGTGGCAGAAACAGTGGCATAGGAATGTTAAAACAGTGACATAAATAGTGACTTTTGAACATCAAAACAGTGGCATGAGTAGTGATGTTTATGCATCAAAACAGTGGCATGAATGGTACATTTTTGAGCATTAAAACAGTAGCATAAATCATGGTTTTTGGACATTGAAACAGTGGCATGTTATGGACTAAAACAGTGGCATTTTATGCATAAAACAGTGGCATATTATGGACTAAAACAGTGGCATTTTATGCATAAAACAGTGGCATATTATGGACTAAAACAGTGGCATTTTATGCATAAAACAGTGGCATATTATGGACTAAAACAGTGGCATATGATGACTAAAACAGTGAGTGTTTTTATGCAGAAACAGTGGCACGTAATGGACTAAAACAGTGAGTGTTTTTATGCAGAAACAGTGGCACATAATGGACTAAAACAGTGAGTGTTTTTATGCAGAAACAGTGGCTTAGGGAGCACTAAAACAGTGGCATAAGTGTGCAGAAACAGTGGCATCAAAATGGTGATTTTGAGGAACCGAAACAGTGAGCATTTTATCCTCCAAACAGTGGCACATTCATAGGGAAACAGTGGCATTTGCATACAGAACAGTGGCATATATATCCCTCCAAACAGTGGCATGTTCATACAAAAACAGTGGCATATATCTTAAGCATGACCATGAGACTTTTATGCACACAAATCATCATGAATTAGCTCCACCATTCTACTTTTATCATGCTCATACTTGAATCCAAAACCACACATAATCAAGGAGACATTCAAGCACATACACATGGTTACACAATGAAAGTGTTCTAAGTTCAAGGCCTACCTCTTGTAGCACACACTTCTTGATCAAGAATCACACACCACCTTCTAGCTTTACAACACAACAAGTCCCCACTTCCTAAGATGATCTATGCGCATACAAGGTGAGGAGGAACAAACTTGGGCAGCTTCAAGGTTGAGGAACAAGGCTGGATAGTGAGAGGGAAAAGAGGAGAAACTCACACTTCACTTGTGTCTAGGCCACGGTTTGATGGTGAGGGAAGGAGGGAGTTGGCTTGGTCTTTCTTGCTCCAAGAATGCTTGTAGGTTCGGCTAGGAGAGTGAGGGAGTGAGGGAGGAAAGTTGGCTGCACTTGCACATGAGGCCAGCCCCTTCCTTATGCGCATACTTAAAGGGAAAGTGAGGGAAGGTTGCAATGATTAAACATCATGAAAATTCTGGTTACTTGAAGAGGTGGGGCTGCATACTTGGGCTGAACAAGCAAGGGGTTTGCTTCTAAGTTACTCTATGCACATGCAAGGGGGTGAGGGAGATAAGTTCAGATCTGAATGAGTGCTATAAGTCAGAAATTTTTTCACACAAATGACCAAACTATGCGCATAGGGTGGAGTGGAGGAGGTGCATCATGAGCACATGTAAGAGGTTCACTAAGTCAACAAGCAAGACAACTATGTGGCAGCCCAAAAAATCTGGTTTGATGCAGCCTTGTGCGCACATGATGGGGTGAAATGCAGCCCCAACATCCTTCTTTGGTTGCATGTGGAAACAAGGTCAGATTTGGCTCATGATGGACTGCCAAAAGCATGCAAAAATCTGCACATTTCAGCCTCATGATGGAAGGTGTAAGATGGTTCTCCAAGTCAACAAGTTAGGCAGTTTTGTGTCATAGAAAATCTGCTCCAAGACACCTCCATGTGCGCCTAAAAGGAGAAGAATGCAGCCTAAAATCATGCTAAATGGTACATGTGTCTTTCATGCAATGAAGTTGAAACCAAGTGATGCACAAACTAGGTGATGTGGCGGTCAAACAAGAGGAAAATTGGCAGATTTTTCTAAGTATTTTCCACCTCTTGTGTGCATGAATGAGTGAGAGAATACATCAAGTCAAGTGAAGGTTCCTTGGTACACAAACACCCTTGTTGGACAAGGCTTAGGGAAATAAGAATGGTCACAACTTTGGGCTGAAACAAGGTAGGTCCAAAAGCCATCCTTGGGCCATAGGCCACACACACAAAGAACCCAATCACACAAGTCCAATAGTGACAAGTCCACACACACTAGCCCACTACCAAAGTCCAATAACACTAAAGCCTTCTAACACACACTCACATTACTCATATGATTAAATTCACATGTCTACATATGTATCCCCCTATGATTTAATTTAATTAATTACCTTAGTCTTATCCAAAGATAAAGGTCAAACAATTCGCAAGCCATCACACATAAACCATACATCCGAAATCTACACATACATCTATAACATATAGTACTTATGTATTTTACTAATTATGCGAGATGTTACAACTTGTGAGTGGTCGGACTCTTGGCTTGGATAGCTAGCTTGCAAGGTAAGCTTTCGTGTCCTCGGTTTAGCCATTTTGATGTTCCACCATGTCCCATGGGGATGGGTTTATGCATGTTGTGTTACATGCTTTATTATTTTGGAAATGCTGTTGAGCTATTTATATGCAATGAGCTTTTATGAGATGCATGTGGTGTCCACCTAGACGGCAATCCTGAGTATGTAGTACATACAAGATGGAGAAGCTGTGGGTGAGGTGCAGGTAGTATCCATGTACTCATGTAGGCATAGACGTATTCCTACATTTCTCTGGCCAGTAGATTTGAAAGCACACATGGCATGATTAATTGCTGCATCGCATGATTTTGGAACTTATATTGTAATACTGTTTTTGAACTTATATTACACATGTAAGTGAGCTTGGGGTGGAGACTCCTTGAGGACCCCTTGTCTTACTGAGATTTCTTGTTAGAGATCTCACCCCACGTTTGGGGACGCTTATTTCAGGATCAGGTAATGTTGAGGGCTCAGGTGGCAGGAGGCCAGAGCTGAGTTGATATTTATGACATGCTGACGTGCTGGTTGTGGAATGCTGTTTATTTGACTGCTATTATGTTTTCTGCTTTATTTATGTTAAGTTTATGTTATGAATGATATTGGGCATTGTTGCCTTATTTGGTGAGCATGGGGTTTGTCCATGCCACATGGTTGTGCTTTTGTCTTTTAATTAATGTTGTAATTAAAGTATCAGGATTTTGACCCAGGCTACTTGTGTAGTCCTGTGGCTTTAGATACTCACGTAATATTTATTTATAAGGTATTCCAGTTAGTTGTCTTGCAATTTACATACAGGCAGTATTTTTATGAAAATGATTAAGTAATCAAGTTGGTTAAGTTAATGACGTCATAATTGAACTAAAGAAAAAGTTATTCCGCATTTTAATTAAGTGTGGCTTAATACGATAGTGTGTTAACAATCCGGGTTAACACGGGCTGTTACAACAGTCGATCTCAATGTGCTTTATACGTTCGTGGAAAACCGGGTTAGCAGCAAGATAAAGAGCAGATTGATTATCAAAAAAATGATGTGTTGGACCTGGGTGCAAAACATGAAGATCCCGAAATAGAGAAAACAGCCACAATAATTCACAAGTAACATTTGCCATTGAACGATACTCTGCCTCTACCTCTGTGGATGATTGGGACTCAGTGGTTTGTTTCTTAGACTTCCAAGAAATGAGAGAATCGCCAATAAAACTACAAAAACTTGAAATTGAACGAAAGCTACCGAGACAAGCAACCCAATGAGAGTCACAAAAGCAATAAATTGAATAAGTGATGTTGAAGAAAAAGAGACCCTGTCCAATAGTATGCTTCACATGGCCAAGCAGCCTATGGGTAGCCTAAAGATGGGGAACACAAGGAGAAGCCATAAATTGACTGAGATGATTGACAGCATAGGAGTGGTCAGGCCTTGTGATGGTTAGATAAAACAGACGACCAATAAGCCTTCGATATAGAGAAGGATCAGAAAGCAGGTCATCAGCCGTGGAGGAAAGTTTACGACCAAGATCCATGGGAGTTCTTCGAGGTTTGCAGCATAAGTTATCGGAGTCTTTGAGAACTTGCAAGGCATATTGGCGCTGACAAACAAAAAATCCTTTGACACTTCCAGTAACTTGAAAACCAAGAAAATATTTTAAACATCCAAGATTTTTTAACCGGAATTTACTATTTAATATTGTAGTAAGTAGCTGCATCTTGGTGGAATTGTTAGAAGCAACAATTATGTCATCCACGTAGACTAAAACAACAGTGAAAGAAGTATTTGTAGAACGAACAAACAAAGAATGATCAGATTATGATTAAAGAGATCCAAGTTGTAACAAGGTAGAAGAGAATTTAGCAAACCACTGTTGCGAAGCCTGACAAAGACCATACAAGGATTTGTGATGGCGGCGGACAACATTGGAAGGGAGAGAAGAAAGCTGAGAAGAGTACCCAGGAGGAATCTGTATGTGATGGAACCTATTTTTATAAATCTGAAATTGCAGAAAATTAAATGGAGCCAAGCTCCTTACAAGATGAAATGCAGAAAATTAACACTAAAAGACCTCACTCACTCTCAAGCCAAATACCTAGGCCAAAGAGATCCCAAGAGATCTTTTCCCCAAAACCCCACTCCAATATTCTCTATACATGAATATCTCACTACACATCCTCACTCACATTTTATCCTACTTACTAGAATATTCTAGAATAGTTTCCCTAACAAATTAGCTAATTCATTAACTAACTATGGCCTCCTTTGCATTGCTGAATTTGGGCCCACTAGTCATAGCCCATCAATACTCCCCCTTCAAAATTCACCTTGTCCTCAAGGTGAAAGAAGGATGGGTAGCGTGAAAGAAGCTTCCACCCGGATCCCATATTTTGAAGCCTCTCATCCCCAGTGTCTTTGTCTTGTGGAAAAGAAATTCAACGAAGATGTCATCGATTGGGCAGATTTTTTATCACAACATCAAGTATCAACAGTTTGTCAGCCCATAACTCAAACTCAGCATAGTGATGCAATACACAGCTCATCACTCCTCCGAAATTCAATTGGGGCAGAACCAAAAATTCAATCTTATGATTGGTTGAGTTGAATGCCCACTTCACATCCTTGGTTTCAGACTTGTTCAATTTAAACAATTCTCCTATTACCACCTGACCGTCTAATGGATAAGAGAATGAACCTGTTAATTTGAATCCACTAGTTTTAAACAAAATCATGGGCTTGCAAGCCCAACTTTCACACCCCACAAAATCAAAAAGACCCAGATTGTTGGGTTGGCCTTGGAGGTGATTAAAGTCAATTTGGGCCTGTTTTATTGGGTCAATATAATGATCCAATTTTAATAATTTCATCATCACTAACCTAGTAGTCTCCTTGATGTTGTTGTTTCCCAAAGCAGCCACCCTTTCCAACAACGTCTCTACCGTAGAGGTCATGTGATAGAGCGAAAAGTACCTCCCAGCCACTGCGCAAGCGTCTGTGAAGCCTAACTGCTGTCCTAATCTCCTTTTTTTCTTTCTTCTTCGTCTTCCCCCTCTGCATCGTCTCTTTCCATTTTTCTTTCTTCAACAACTTCATCTTCATCTACATCTTCGATTTCTCCCTCTTCATTCCCTTCTTCTACTCCTTTTTCTTCTTCTTTTTTTCCTTCGTTTTCTTCTTCGTCTTGCTCGACTCCCTCTACTTTTTTTTCTCCTTCGTCTGCACCTTCCACTCTATTTTTTTCCTTAAGACCAGTTAGGAATGTTGTCTGAGCTTCGTATGGTTTCCCGTGAACAGAGCTGTGGAATCTTTGCAGGACTGCCGAGCGAAATCCCTCCCATGTGATTTTCGGATTTCTTGGTTTCCACCATTGGAACCACCACTTCGCCCTTCCCTCAAAACAACTTGAAGCTATCTCCACTTGCCATGAGCAACAATTTTTTTTTCAATAACTGATCTCCTTTTCCATGGGTTCAAAATGAGCTCCATTATCGTCTCTCTCAATTGACGAAAAGAGTCTTCCACTTCACCCATTCTTTCCTCCACACGATCCAAGCTCTTCTCAACTTTCGTCAATCTGTCTTCCATTTTTATTTTTTCAGATCTGGATCAAAGAGCACTCCCAGGATTGTAGTGCTTTGATACCAAATTGATGGAACCTATTTTTATAAATCTGATATTGCAGAAAATTAAATGGAGCCAAGCTCCTTACAAGATGAAATGCAGAAAATTAACACTAAAAGACCTCACTCACTCTCATGCCAAATACCTAGGCCAAAGAGATCCCAAGAGATCTTTTCCCCAAAACCTCACTCCAATATTCTCAATACATGAATATCTCACTACACATCCTCACTCACCTTTTATCCTACTTACTAGAATATTCTAGAATAGTTTCCCTAACAAATTAGCTAATTCATTAACTAACTATGACCTCCTTTGCATTGCTGAATTTGGGCCCACTAGTCATAGCCCATCAGTATGTAAACTTCTTCAAGCAATTCCCCATGAAGGAATGCATTATTTACATCGAGTTGGATAAGAGTCCAATTGTAAATGGCTACACGAGCAAAGATGACTCTGATGGTGGTTAATTTTACAACAGGAAAAAAGGTGTCCATTTCATGAAATCAACTCCTTCCTACTAAGTAAAATCCTTAGCCACCAAAGGAGTTTTATATCTTTCAACAGAAAGATTGATAAATTTTGTCGTTGATTATTGTAATGTTGTGTTATTGTCTTATCACTTATAGGGAGAGTCAATCATAATGCTTGTTATAATAAATTGCAACTATCGTTTGATTATGTAGGGAATGTCCATACCCTTCAATGTGATACTATTTCGCATGATCATTGTATGATAGATAAAAATAGTTTGAATATTTACGTAAAAATTTGGAATATCTTATTATAT
>JAVKPL010006614.1:0-26654 GCA_032173675.1 Gastrolobium villosum | reverse complement strand
CTAAAGAAGAGATATCCTCCTCTGGACAATCAGACATATCTCCGGCATCATCTGAAACCACATAATCTTCATCAGAACCACCTTCCTTTGACCGAACCTTTTTCCTGAAATTGCGTTTGCCACTAACCTTTCCTCCCCTTGCCATCTGTTCTCACACAAAAACAGAGAGCAATGTTACCAAAAAAAAAAAAAGAGAGCAAACCCCCATTCAAGGGCATAAAGCGTCAAAACTTCTCAGAACAACAAAAACACATGAAATCAAATCATATCATTATTCTTCCATCCAAAGGTTCCCCTTTAAGCTCAGATTTATTCGTAATTAATAACGAAGTAAACAACAACGAAGTAAAGATCAGATTTAGCAATTAGCACAAACATGGAGGAATTAATTACAGAGATCCTATGATTAG
Source organism: Gastrolobium villosum (assembly GCA_032173675.1). Taxonomy (NCBI): domain Eukaryota; kingdom Viridiplantae; phylum Streptophyta; class Magnoliopsida; order Fabales; family Fabaceae; genus Gastrolobium; species Gastrolobium villosum. The sequence continues at coordinate 26,244 of JAVKPL010006614.1, read as the reverse complement.
TTTGGTCATAAATGATGAGAGAATTATGCCACCAAAGCAAAACAAACAGTGGCGAAAAAGAAATTAAATAATAAGATGCCATTTTCTAAAAATTTGAACGGATGAAAGAGGAGACTCTGGTTCAATATAGAGAAAGAGGGAACAAAAAAAATCACGTGAATCAAAGAGGATAGCAACTGGGGTTACCGAACAGGAAAAGAAAAAACCCGTTTAGATATTTCAATTGAAAACGTTTGGGTTTCCGAATTCTTGAAAAATTTTCTTGGTTACGTTGTTCGTTTCTTTTTGTTTGGTTTCTTTATTTATTTACTTTCAAAACCAAATAGAGAGAGAGAGAGAGAGAGAGAGAGAGTTTTCATTACCACAACGTTCAAATGGCGTCCGCGACCCTGTCACTTGTGGGTAGGTTTCGCTCCAAATTACCAAATAGCCTTTTGTGGGCGTTAGAACTGTAACGTGATATGCATTGCAATAGGAATCGTGTATTATTTGCCCAATTATTTATAGGGAATAACATCTGTCATTTTAAAGGAAGCTTTTATCATTTTAGATCCTAACCGTTGATTTTCGTCCATCAATGGTTATGATTTATTGGATCAAAATTATTAATTAATAATAAATTTGGCCCATTAAGTTTGACCCAATAGATTATAACCGTTGATGGATGAAAATCAACGGTTATGATCTAAAATGATATAAGTTTATATCCTTTAAAAGGATAGATGTTTTTCCCTTTTTTATATCGTGTATGATCAATCTTATCAAATCTAAGATACATAAATATAACAAAATATTTGGGAAGATTATACTTGTAATTAATTTTCATTTACAATCTTTTATAATTATATCTTAATCGTTAATTTTCATCAATTAACGGTTGCCATTTATTACGAATTAATGATTAATTAATAAATTTGATTTGAGAAAATCTTAATTTTTGATTGACGGAAGTCAATGGTTAAGATATGATTGTAATAAGTCATAAATGAAAATAGATTGTAAGTATAACATTCCCCTAAAATAATATAAAAATAATTAATATTATATAAATTTAAATTATAAAAAAGGATTTGTTACGATATGAAAGATCGTAAATATCTAATCGGAGATTGGTAATTTAATATTGGATCTGTTTGCCCTCTAATGTTACGATCTAATCAATTGTAAATGTCCAATCGGAGATTGGTGATTTAATATTGGATCTGTTTGCCCTCTCTCAGCTGTTATGGAATATTTCCATATCCTAACCACCTACCCAAGGATCCCTTAAAAGATAATTACCCAATTATCCTAACAATATAAAACAGTAAGACTGCTAAGGATAGAGTCTATATCTCAATAGAAAGGAAGTTGAATCCTACTACAGCTGGGAGATCTACACAAGCCCAAGAGGTAACCCTTATAAATAAGAGGTTAAAGACCCCAGGTACACAGGCTGAAACCTTCTCCCTTAGCTTGTCACTATGGACACACCCCACGCCTTGACTATGTCGTTATATTATAGTGCACAGTGATTCGCTTATCTTTAGGGTACCTCTCCTATAGGTACCTGAGAGAGGGCAAACATATCCAATATTAAATCATCAATCTCAGATTGGACATTTACGATTGATCAGATCGTAACATTATAGGGCAAACAGATCCAATATTAAATTACCAATCTCCGATTGAATATTTACGATCTATCAGATCGTAACAGGATCCAATAAACAAAATACATAAATAACTAAAGTGAAAATTATTTATTCTCTTACTCATTAATCATTAAAAATAATATTATCACTATTACGACTATCAGCATTTATTAGTGACATAACTAATTCATCATCTTGATTATTAGGATAATCATTTGACTCATCTCTCTTTTCTTGTTCAACAATCTTGAAGTCTTCTTATCTTTTCTCTTATAGTTTTTTACTTTATTTTCCTTATTAATAATAATTTTTAAAACTTTTAAAATTTAAATCATAAATTAAATCTTCTTTAATTAAAAATTATAAATTTTGATTTAATTTTTGTATCGTATGATACACGATACAGATCGTATGATACACGATAGAGTATCATATCGTTCGATACAAATCCATTTCTGATATATCCCACGATACATATCGTTGGGCTTGTAAATCGTTTCGTATCATATGAATTATATCTTATATCGTACCATACTGATAACTATGATATCTATATCTATACCATTTGCATATTTTTTTTAATCTATATTATCACAAAGGATATTATATTTTACTATTATATTCATTATTCAGAATTATTAATTTAACGATTAAAAGCATACAAATTATGAATTTCTTAATTTCTCAGTTATAATTTACTTTTAAACATTTTATCTATAAAAATAATATTAAATTAAATTTATCGATGTGTTAGAATTTATAACTGTCTTCAAATAGCCTTTATTTTATGGGAAAAGTATTTCTCCGATCCCGGAAATAAATTTATTTCCAGTGAGCTCAACACGACGTCGTTTTAGGGTTATAAAATTAAAAAATCATAATGATAAAGACTAATATAACTCTGCAATATATTATAATTATAAAAATACCTTGATTTTCGTCCCAAAACAACGTCGTTTTGAGCTCACCCGAGATAACTTATCTCCATTGACTAGAGAAATCCTTTGGCCTTATTTTATTTAATCTTTATATTTTAACAAAAATAAAAAAAGTGAATTCATGCGGTAAAAGAAATATAAAGACATGTAAAAAAAGGAAATTAAAAAAAAGGTAAGCTTAAATTAATTTATATATGTCTATAGTTTTATCAATTTTTCAATTGAATTATGGGTTTTATAAGAGTTATGTTGTAGGAAAAGTGATTGTGTTATGTTATAGAGTTTCGTTTTACGTGCCAGAGTTTTTTTTTTTTTTGCTGCGGGCCCCGCAAAATGTTGTGTATGTAGGAAATTTTTTGTAGTCATGTTAAATGAAAGATGATAAACCCTTTAATTATATATGTCTATAGTTTTATAATTTACTTAAAATTTTAAATAAATTATAAGAACCCAAAAAATTGTGATTATAATGAATAAGTTAACGAGTTTAACAAAAAAAACTCTTTAATTTATTAAAAGTTAAGCAATTTTAACATCATCGATTATTAAAAACTTAAATTATAATTTTTCAGAGATCTAAAAAGTTAATTATAAGTTTTTAAAACATAAAAAATTTAAAAATTAATAAAACTATGACGACATACGTTGTAATTTAACCAAAGATTAATTTTATGTGATTGGTCTTTGATAACGGTGGGGAAATACTTTTTATAAAATCATTTGAAACTTTATTTTTTTAGTGTAAAAAACATTTAAAAATTTGCATGTGCATAATAGAGTTTTTCCATTAGGCGAATGACGAGTATGCCCCAACATGCGCCGCAGAGCAGTTCAACTGGATCTGACTTTTTAAGCACATTGAACTGGTCAAAGTCGCCCCTGAATCAGGACCGTTTATTTTCAATTTAAAGTGAAAAAAAATGACAGAGAGGACATTAATAATCACAAACGACGGCATTTCAAGTTAGGTGCAGTGTAGGTGTAAGGTGTATAATTAGAGAGAGAACCAAATGACAGTTTTGTAAACAAGCAACGGCCACCGCAATATAGGGTAGCGTCCACTCGATCTTTTGTAGCTTTTATTATATGCTTGAGCTGGACGACATTGGGCTTTTACACCACGTGCTCTTTCCTCATCTCCTCAATCAATAATCTATTTCTTTATTTTTCTTAATACAGCTTTTACATTTATTAAAAAACTGTACCTAATAAACAAAAACATATAAACGATTTATTTCTAGTTACATATTCAATCTCTGATTATATTTTTCTTCTAAAACAAACAATCTTTCAACTGGAGGTTCAGAGTGTGGTGTTGCAGTTTGGTAATTTTTTTTTGTCAACAGTGGCATTTTGGTCACTGTTCCAACTTTTAAGTTGTCTAGCAAAAAATCTATTTACAATCAACAAAAGGAAGAGTGGAATTCAATGCAAACGATTATTACTTCATGAGATACAATATTGGAAATATTGATAGAAGTTTGCTCCCCTAAATGCCTGTCCCAACCCTTTGGAATTTTTATGTAACAAAAATAAATTTGTTACTTACACTCGGGTAATCGATGAAAAAACATTTACCACTTAGATTATAACACCTCATAATTCTAAAATAAGTAATTAAAGTGTTAAGTGAGAAATTAAGTGAAGGATTAGTGAAAATCCCAAAGAATAGGCCAAAATACAAAGAAAGGGCAAAACGGTAATTAGCCAACACGCAACCCTAGGAAGGAAAAAAATTGAGCAGGAGGTCTCAGATGATAAAAATAAGGCTAGAAATGGATTCAGAACGAAAAATTGAGTGGATAGGCAAGTTTCAGAAAAATCAGTGAATAGTGTTTTTCGCGGGTAAAAATACTGCAGTCAGATTGCACCGTAAAACGTGCCAGTGGAATTTTGAGCTCTAGGTTTCAAATATTGATTTTAAATGGTCCATAGAAATAGGAAATATGATTTCTGATAATATTTGAGGGATTTAAGTCAATTTGTGGAAGTTTGTCAACGGAGCGCGCTGTACCTTAAAGCAGTGTTTTTCCGAACAACCGGAAAGCTCCAAATTTTTATCTGAGTGAGTAAAATTAAAGGATTTTGTTAAGATGAAAAATTATAATTTCTCATTAGGTTTTTAAATAGTGAATTTTAGTGATGACCGGAGGGAAATTCGGGTGAGTTTTAAATCACGTGGGATCCGGTACCCACTTAAAGTCAAATAAACAATTCTTAAACACTATTCCTCTCATTTCTTTCCCGTATTCTTCCTTCCCAACAGCCCCTCCCCCTTCCATTTTCGTTTTTTTTGTTTCTTTGATTGATTTCTTCATAACTTCATCAATTCTTAACCGAATCGGACGATTCTTGTCTTGAAATTCGATGGAAATCATCATCCGAACACAACCCACCGATTAGTTTCCCTCAAAACCCTCTCTATTGTGAGAAAAAAGGCATATACAGCCACGAAATTTTTGGGAATTTTGTGATTTTGGGGTTGATTTCTTGAGCCATTGCTTGTGGAGTTCTAGGAGGAGTCTTGTGACGTAATTGTGGGTAAGTTTCAACACCTCTCATGGATTGATTTGAAGATTTATTTTTGAAATTGTTTATGCACCCTAAAGAGGGCTTGTTTGATTTGTGGTGTTAGAGAGCTCAAATGGAAAATGTCTATTAGATGATAATGTCTTAGAATGATGTATTAAAGCTAGAAATGCTATGAAAATTTTTGGTGAAAAATGTTGATTTTAACTTAGTAAAATTTTGAGGTGTCAAGACTTTGAACTTTGAAAATGTGTTAGGAGTGTATTGGTGAGTGGTTGTATGATTGTATGATGATATAATAGGATTATATGAGGTGTGGAGTGGTTAAAATTGATGGAAATTCCTTAGATGTGAATTAGTGAGCAAATCGGCCTTTAGGCAAAAAGAGGTAAAATGATATTGTGTAAATTGCATGGATGATGTTTCATGCTTTAAATGGTAATTAGATGGGTTGTGTTGTGATTGTAAAGTGGAAGAATCAATGAAAAATAATGAGTGGTGTCATTTGGCATAAAAGAGCCTAGAGTGAAAGATTTAGCAAACGATGCGTAAAAGACGTAAAACGGAGAAATGACGATTGAATTAGCCTTTTGGCAACCTATTGAAGTGTAATAAAATGAGAAAGAAAATTTAGAAAAATAAATCCCTAAATAACACTAATATGGCTGAACCACCAAGTGGGAAAAAGGGGGATTTTGGTGTTTTGCGTTTTGTCGTAATTTGACGTAAACTGACGGCTATGCATGGTTGTATAGGTTGCCGTACGTGGATATAAACTTGGAACAGTAAAACAGTGGATTGCCCTTGGTTTTGAATCAAGTGGATTGAGGCGTTCCCTGTGAATCAAGCTGTAAGTGGAGTTCTGCGGAGCTCAGTGGAAGGAAAAAGAAAGGTAACCTCTTGGTACTGGGGCTTGTTCCCCTTTTGTGTTCCACCTTGCTAGTTGATGGCAACGGTAGGAAGTGTGTATGAGTAGTGTAGAACAGCATGAGCATGCATGTGCATTATCACAGTGGGTACTTATGTACCAGATCTCTGGCCAGTAGATATTTTTAGCCTTCGGGCAAGTGTTTCCGGACTGCCACTGGATAGGTCTCCGAGAGGGAGTTCCAGTTGACCCAGGGTCGTGGTGTGTTATCCGGATAGGAGCACACTAGGTTGTCTCGGGTGTATATGGTTGGAAGGGGTACCTTGGTGGGTTGTTCTATGAACACGCCAGGGGTAGTACCCATAGGCGTATAGCCGAGGACATGGCGTGGTATTGGTAGCTACCATCCCGCATGTCGTAGTTGTTCTGATATATTCCCCCTTTCTCTAAATCCCTTGCTTTATCCCGTTTTATAACAGTGATGTTGTTTTATGTTATTTATATACATCGAAGTGAACCATTGGGCGGAGTTTTCTCCAGAACCTCTGGGTTACTGAGATATATTCGTATATCTCACCCCGTCTCGGGGCATTTATTTCAGGAGGTTGCAGTGGCACAGGAGTGGCGGGCAAGGGGCCCATAGGAAGATCATGTATATTTTGCCTAAGTGTATCATATTTATCATTCTAAGTTTATGTTGAAAGATGTAAGTGAAAGGCATGAATTGTAATATGTGATATGTAATTGAGAAGTATAGTGGCATAATGATATTAGATTTATGGTTTATGTTATGTTGAGAAATTGCATGTAAGTGGACTTTTGTGATTGAAATGAGTTAAGGATTTAAAGTGAACTGTTTATGTTTTAAGTATAAATTGGATTGGGTTGTAAGTGCCCCAAGGCGTTGTTGGTCCTTGTGTGTGCCACCCATTGGATTTTGCTGGATTTCAGGTGTATTAGTGGTGTTAAACAGGTTATGCAAATTTGGGAATTCTTGGAAATACAAAGGAAACTCTGGCGAATTTTCTGTAGAATTGGCAGTTTTTGGGTGAACTTTGGAGGAGCGTATCTCTCTCCATAGTGGTCCGATTGGGACGTGCCATACGCCATTTTGAAGCTTAAGATGTCCCCTACGTTGTGTCAAAAGCCTAGGTTCATTTGTGGTGTGCGCAGTCCATGGGAGCTGTTGTCACACACTGCCCTGTTCTGGCCAGCACCAGTGGGCAGATTCGGGTCTGTGTTGGGAAATTAATTCCCGCTTCGTTACTTGGTCAAATTAAGCGTAAGATATATCAAATCGAAGTTTGAGGTGTCTAGTTTATGGTGTAAAATTTTGAGAGGCAGTGTCCTTGTGGTTAGGTACAGTTTAATCAGTGAAGTTTGGAGGTTTTAGGCTGTTTTGGAGTTGGTAGGCAATGTTGTTTGTCCAACTTCAAACGGCGATAACCGGAGCTCACGAGCTCGGAATTGAGTGTGTGATAGCTTGATAGAAAGGTAAGTGAATAAGGAAAAAAGATAACCTGGAGTTTAAGTTTGGATCTTTATTTTGTGTTCGTAGAAAAACAGATTGGCAAATCCTGTTAAGTGGTAAAAACGTAAAAAGTGAGGAATTGGCTAAGTGGGTTTATGGGAACCCCTTAGTATCTTGTATGTGATAAAATAAAGTGTATAAATAGTTAAGTAAGTCTTCCGCTAGTGTTTCAGTTACGATCACAGCTTTTTATTATTACGCTTTTTATACTTTTACTGTTCGCGTAATAATCGGAAAAAGTTTATCCTCATTTTTATAAATGAATTGCTGTGATTGTAACTGCGCTTAATATCATAATTAATGTAAACAATACCGGTGTACAACGGGCTGTTACATTTTATGGTATCAGAGCAGTTTTGTTAGGGAACTCTATATATATATATATATATATATATATATGCGTTATGTGCTACATAGTTGTATGTAGATTCTTATCGATTACTGTATATGTAATTCCTTAGTGTGGGTCTGATCAACCCATTCCTTTGTGTTACATGTGTGGTCATCGTAAGAAGCCTGCGTAGTAACTTTGAAGCACCGAGTGTGAGTCTTTAGCCCGATGTTGTGGCTGCAGTGTTAACTGCTCCATGGACAAAGGACGGCAGTAAGTCAAGTATGAATATTAGAAGGCATAAAAGAACAGACATAAATATTATATCTGACTTCGATGAAAGTCAAGAGAAAAGTGTATTATAAGCAACAGTGGTGTACAATTTATGATATGTACAATATGAGCATAGACGAACCTTGCAGTACTATGAAAGATAAACATATAACAGAGATGAGCTTATGAGATTGGTGAAATTCCAAGTATATGTGTAGTATAGTAAGATAGTTATGTACAAGTGGTCTTGGTGAATAGACTTCATCAAGGCGAGAGGTTTTGAACCTGAAGAATTATTGAGAAAAGGGAACAGATATTTGTATGCGTGAGTTAAACACGTCATGTTTGATTAGCAGTTATGAGACCAGGACAAGTGTGGTGCACTTGAATGAATTGGGATGGTCCAAGCAGAGAAGCAAATAGAATATTCGATGAGTAATCCTACAAGATTTGACCACTTGAAAGTATGATGCTGATAGATTGATAATGTGAGAGGTATTGAAATATGGGAGTGAATTCCATAAAGAGGTAGTGTTGACTAAACACAAGTGAGGTGAACTAAGGATGAGTATATTATTATGTGTAATATGTATGAGTAAAAGTGAAGGAATTGCCATGGATGACACAAGATCTATGTACCATGAAGACACTATTGCAGTTAGTGGAGGTCGACTCAGATTGGCAGGCGTATCAGTGATAAAGGAACAGGATGGTTGAGATGTACAATCATTGTACGAAAGTAATGAGAGTTGTAAAGAAATTTCTATCTGGTGGTATATGTATATGTACTACTAATAGTGGTGCACTTATGAAAATATTGGTATTTGATACGGAGTGATAGACGGAGTAAAGGTATTTACAAGGTAAAGAGAAATTCTACAACTACCAAGGGTCGAAGTGATCAGGAAAATTGATGAGTTGCTCTACAGTATTGAGCATATGTTATGTGAGCCGTGACGGACAATGGACTAGAACGGTGGCATAAGTTGTGAGTTATTGTTGTATAACAATAAGTTGAGATGGTATGATTAGAGAATGAGTGAAGGTAAAACTTAATGTGAAATCAAGTGATTAGTATAGGAACCAAGTGGCAATAAAGTGCGAAAGTCAAAGGATAATGAAAGAACTGATGTGTGAAGTGTGCAGAGAATGTAGAATTATGTGGTCAGCAAGAGAGTTAATGTGTAATTCAAGATGAAAATGATAAGATTTGTTAGTGAACTGAGGTATAAATTCAGTGCAAGGATTGAGGTGAAGTAGTTATCTGTGATTCGACGGAAATGATTGGAAGATCCCTGTGTGATGGGAAATGTGAAACTTATACTGAGAAATTGAGATGTGTACAGAACTTTGAGAAAATTTAGCAATTATGGATTAGGGATTATGTTATGAACCATGGCAAGTGATTAGTCAAAGTAAAAGAGTAAACAATCTGTGAGAAGAATAAGCAAGGAAGAGATAATGGACTACGGACTGAACGGTAACAAGACAGAAGGAACTATTACGAGTTAGAAGATGTGTACGAAATTACGAAGAGAATGTGGATTATTGTAACCATGATTATGTTATAAACCAGGTCAGAGGGGTAACCGAAACGAAAGTAAACTACCAGTGAGAAGAATGACACGAGAGAGTAAGATGAATTAACTTATATGTAACAGGTGTATATTATACCACTACGACTAAGAGTATGAGGGCAGCCCATGTGGTAATACAGAATAGTTTTGATGTTATATACAGAGGTGATACAGACACCAAATGGACTGGGTTCATGTGTGATCGGGAGTGCACGGTGTACCAGTTTGCTGTTATATATAGATGTATTATGAGTATAAATTTCTCTGTGCACTGGGTGCATGTAATATGATTTGATAGTAGGGAGATCTCAGTGGGGCCTATGTGCCAGGAGTGAATAGCTATCTCGGTGCGGGTTAAGTTCCCGGAGACTAGTAGTATTTGATATGAGTAATGAGAAACGAGGAAGTGTTCCACATTGGTGTAACGGTTAGTATGGTAAAGATAATTTATGTAAATGCACAAAGAAGAAACATTTGGGGGATGCCTTAGAATAGGGACAGCTAGTAGTAAGTCGTTTTTACGGCATAGATCATATGGGTGGATTCTCTGATCGGTGGGTCATGGCATCTGGGGCCCTTAGGACAGCAAGAGCTCGAGGGGTTAAACCTGTGAATGTTGTTACCCACTGTATTGGGAGAGTTTTTCCATATGGTTAACGCAAGATGCGAGGTTATATATTTGTAAATGGACAATAGTATGTCAGATTTGGATATAAGAGTTGTGGCTTAGTGTGTAAGGACTTTGAAGTGTGATAGTGAAGCACTAATGTAAGTGTAAAGTAAGTCTGAGGAAATAAATTTTGTCTCTAAGTGAGGTAGCAAGTTAGTTGGAACCCTCGTCTTATGACCAAAAAGGGATAATAACGTGAGTTAAAGTTGACAGAATGAGTAAGTGTCCTTCTAGGAAGGCTAGTGATGATCAAGATTTCAGGTTAAAACAGTAAAGTGTTAGCCCTAAGGAAAAGATAAATTAAAATAGAGTCAAGTGCGAACGTGTATTCATAGATGGGAACTATAGTTGTAATTGATTACCAAAAAGTGAATAGCTTGGTTTTCCTGGTAAAGTAGATTGAGAAATGTTGTATGTAATCGCATATGCCACATATGGTGGAAAGTGGGTGGAAAATGCACAATGATTGATGATGTTTTGATTAAGTACTAATGAGGTATGGACGAGTGTGTGGTAATTTTGAATATTATGAGAGACTGATATACCAACTGGTGGGGAATTATAGAAGTGGTGACAATAATGGAATTGATTTTAAGTGATTTGATAAATGAGTGTCAAGGATTCCTAGCGAATAGGACTTGTATATGAGTGGTATGGCATTTTGAATAGTCCATCAGTTAATAGTGAAGTGGGACCGAAATTGATTCGTTCCAAAGTGTTAAGTGGAAGTGAGTAAAGCTATAAGTAATAGTGTTTTGAGTTTGACATCCAGGATTAAATGATGATGATTATGAGAAAGTAGTATAAATGAGTGGAACATAAGGTTAAGTTGTAACATCGAAGTGGGATGAAAGTTGAAAATAGTTAGTGGGTGAAAATATTAAGCATGAGTCCTCGATATGGAGGTCATCGATGAGTGTTGTGTTTAGACTGTGAGAGGTCTGAGTATGGAATTGAGCTGACTGAGTGGATAAAATTGAGATGGTTCAGTTAACGAAAAGAGTAACAATGAGAGCAAATTATGAATATGATTACTAGATGGGAAGATTCAGGAGTGTGTGTGGTTAAAAGACCTTAAAAGGTTAATCGAAGAGATAAACTATTGTGAGGGTTGTTAGTTTCGTATCACAAGGAGAAAATATAGTGGTGAGTACCTAAGAAGAGGTGAAGACACGTGACAAGGAAAAATAAGGTATATGAGTATAGAAATTAATGTGAGTCGAAATCATAAGAAACGACAAAGTGCCCTTGAAACTAGAAAGGATGTGCTTCGGTGAAAGCTAAGAAAACAATGAAATCATAAGAGCAGTGACAGTAATGGAAAAGACTAGTATGTTTGAGTATGGTTGAAACAGTGAGGACAGCGAAAAGAGTTAAGTGCTAAAGAAAGTGTGAAGATATATGAGAACAGTTAGAGTCTATTATGGAAACAACTATAGATGTTTGGGAACGACATTGGATCCGAAAGACAGATGAAGATGAAAATGAGATGAAGTGAGACAGACAAATTGTAATGTGGTCGTCTATTACCGATGAATTGGTGAAAGTGTAACCGTAAGCCGTGAAGAGCTTAAAGTATTGCGAATTGAAGGTCGTAGCACCATAAATGACAAGTATAAAATGTGTATATGATGAACTACAGTGAGTGAAAAAGCAACAGTGGTTTAAGGAAACAATGAAAGATATAATGAGTTAAGGGGTCAGATACCCGAAGTTATCAAGTTTGTAAAGGACGAAGTAATCATGGATACCGCAGAAATGAGATTTTCGATTACACCCTGTGTTACGGGACCGTTAAGATGTAATTTTGCGGACAAAATTCTAAAAGGTGGGGAGATTATAACACCTCATAATTCTAAAATAAGTAATTAAAGTGTTAAGTGAGAAATTAAGTGAAGGATTAGTGAAAATCCCAAAGAATAGGCCAAAATACAAAGAAAGGGCAAAACGGTAATTAGCCAACACGCAACCCTAGGAAGGAAAAAAATTGAGCAGGAGGTCTCAGATGATAAAAATAAGGCTAGAAATGGATTCAGAACGAAAAATTGAGTGGATAGGCAAGTTTCAGAAAAATCAGTGAATAGTGTTTTTCGCGGGTAAAAATACTGCAGTCAGATTGCACCGTAAAACGTGCCAGTGGAATTTTGAGCTCTAGGTTTCAAATATTGATTTTAAATGGTCCATAGAAATAGGAAATATGATTTCTGATAATATTTGAGGGATTTAAGTCAATTTGTGGAAGTTTGTCAACGGAGCGCGCTGTACCTTAAAGCAGTGTTTTTCCGAACAACCGGAAAGCTCCAAATTTTTATCTGAGTGAGTAAAATTAAAGGATTTTGTTAAGATGAAAAATTATAATTTCTCATTAGGTTTTTAAATAGTGAATTTTAGTAATGACCGGAGGGAAATTCGGGTGAGTTTTAAATCACGTGGGATCCGGTACCCACTTAAAGTCAAATAAACAATTCTTAAACACTATTCCTCTCATTTCTTTCCCGTATTCTTCCTTCCCAACAGCCCCTCCCCCTTCCATTTTCGTTTTTTTTGTTTCTTTGATTGATTTCTTCATAACTTCATCAATTCTTAACCGAATCGGACGATTCTTGTCTTGAAATTCGATGGAAATCATCATCCGAACACAACCCACCGATTAGTTTCCCTCAAAACCCTCTCTATTGTGAGAAAAAAGGCATATACAGCCACGAAATTTTTGGGAATTTTGTGATTTTGGGGTTGATTTCTTGAGCCATTGCTTGTGGAGTTCTAGGAGGAGTCTTGTGACGTAATTGTGGGTAAGTTTCAACACCTCTCATGGATTGATTTGAAGATTTATTTTTGAAATTGTTTATGCACCCTAAGGAGGGCTTGTTTGATTTGTGGTGTTAGAGAGCTCAAATGGAAAATGTCTATTAGATGATAATGTCTTAGAATGATGTATTAAAGCTAGAAATGCTATGAAAATTTTTGGTGAAAAATGTTGATTTTAACTTAGTAAAATTTTGAGGTGTCAAGACTTTGAACTTTGAAAATGTGTTAGGAGTGTATTGGTGAGTGGTTGTATGATTGTATGATGATATAATAGGATTATATGAGGTGTGGAGTGGTTAAAATTGATGGAAATTCCTTAGATGTGAATTAGTGAGCAAATCGGCCTTTAGGCAAAAAGAGGTAAAATGATATTGTGTAAATTGCATGGATGATGTTTCATGCTTTAAATGGTAATTAGATGGGTTGTGTTGTGATTGTAAAGTGGAAGAATCAATGAAAAATAATGAGTGGTGTCATTTGGCATAAAAGAGCCTAGAGTGAAAGATTTAGCAAACGATGCGTAAAAGACGTAAAACGGAGAAATGACGATTGAATTAGCCTTTTGGCAACCTATTGAAGTGTAATAAAATGAGAAAGAAAATTTAGAAAAATAAATCCCTAAATAACACTAATATGGCTGAACCACCAAGTGGGAAAAAGGGGGATTTTGGTGTTTTGCGTTTTGTCGTAATTTGACGTAAACTGACGGCTATGCATGGTTGTATAGGTTGCCGTACGCGGATATAAACTTGGAACAGTAAAACAGTGGATTGCCCTTGGTTTTGAATCAAGTGGATTGAGGCGTTCCCTGTGAATCAAGCTGTAAGTGGAGTTCTGCGGAGCTCAGTGGAAGGAAAAAGAAAGGTAACCTCTTGGTACTGGGGCTTGTTCCCCTTTTGTGTTCCACCTTGCTAGTTGATGGCAACGGTAGGAAGTGTGTATGAGTAGTGTAGAACAGCATGAGCATGCATGTGCATTATCACAGTGGGTACTTATGTACCAGATCTCTGGCCAGTAGATATTTTTAGCCTTCGGGCAAGTGTTTCCGGACTGCCACTGGATAGGTCTCCGGAGTTCCAGTTGACCCAAGGTCGTGGTGTGTTATCCGGATAGGAGCACACTAGGTTGTCTCGGGTGTATATGGTTGGAAGGGGTACCTTGGTGGGTTGTTCTATGAACACGCCAGGGGTAGTACCCATAGGCGTATAGCCGAGGACATGGCGTGGTATTGGTAGCTACCATCCCGCATGTCGTAGTTGTTCTGATATATTCCCCCTTTCTCTAAATCCCTTGCTTTATCCCATTTTATAACAGTGATGTTGTTTTATGTTATTTATATACATCGAAGTGAACCATTGGGCGGAGTTTTCTCCAGAACCTCTGGGTTACTGAGATATATTCGTATATCTCACCCCGTCTGGGGCATTTATTTCAGGAGGTTGCAGTGGCACAGGAGTGGCGGGCAAGGGGCCCATAGGAAGATCATGTATATTTTGCCTAAGTGTATCATATTTATCATTCTAAATTTATGTTGAAAGATGTAAGTGAAAGGCATGAATTGTAATATGTGATATGTAATTGAGAAGTATAGTGGCATAATGATATTAGATTTATGGTTTATGTTATGTTGAGAAATTGCATGTAAGTGGACTTTTGTGATTGAAATGAGTTAAGGATTTAAAGTGAACTGTTTATGTTTTAAGTATAAATTGGATTGGGTTGTAAGTGCCCCAAGGCGTTGTTGGTCCTTGTGTGTGCCACCCATTGGATTTTGCTGGATTTCAGGTGTATTAGTGGTGTTAAACAGGTTATGCAAATTTGGGAATTCTTGGAAATACAAAGGAAACTCTGGCGAATTTTCTGTAGAATTGGCAGTTTTTGGGTGAACTTTGGAGGAGCGTATCTCTCTCCATAGTGGTCCGATTGGGACGTGCCATACGCCATTTTGAAGCTTAAGATGTCCCCTACGTTGTGTCAAAAGCCTAGGTTCATTTGTGGTGTGCGCAGTCCATGGGAGCTGTTGTCACACACTGCCCTGTTCTGGCCAGCACCAGTGGGCAGATTCGGGTCTGTGTTGGGAAATTAATTCCCGCTTCGTTACTTGGTCAAATTAAGCGTAAGATATATCAAATCGAAGTTTGAGGTGTCTAGTTTATGGTGTAAAATTTTGAGAGGCAGTGTCCTTGTGGTTAGGTACAGTTTAATCAGTGAATTTTGGAGGTTTTAGGCTGTTTTGGAGTTGGTAGGCAATGTTGTTTGTCCAACTTCAAACGGCGATAACCGGAGCTCACGAGCTCGGAATTGAGTGTGTGATAGCTTGATAGAAAGGTAAGTGAATAAGGAAAAAATATAACCTGGAGTTTAAGTTTGGATCTTTATTTTGTGTTCGTAGAAAAACAGATTGGCAAATCTTGTTAAGTGGTAAAAACGTAAAAAGTGAGGAATTGGCTAAGTGGGTTTATGGGAACCCCTTAGTATCTTGTATGTGATAAAATAAAGTGTATAAATAGTTAAGTAAGTCTTCCGCTAGTGTTTCAGTTACGATCACAGCTTTTTATTATTACGCTTTTTATACTTTTACTGTTCGCGTAATAATCGGAAAAAGTTTATCCTCATTTTTATAAATGAATTGCTGTGATTGTAACTGCGCTTAATATCATAATTAATGTAAACAATACCGGTGTACAACGGGCTGTTACAGTTGGGGCTTTGTTGCCTTATTTGGTGAGCATGGGGATTGTCCATGCCGAATTGATTTGACTATGTCTTATTTTAGATTCGAGTTGTGATAATGTATCAGGATTATGTCCGGACTACGTGTTGTAGTTCCGTGATTTTAGATACTCACTGTTATTTATATTATGAGGTATTTCAGTTAGTTGTCTCTTGCAATATCATACAGGAAATGTTTTATGAAAATTGATTAAGTAATCAACTTGGCTAAGAATAATGTTTTCATAATTGAACAGAAAAAGATATTCCGCATTTTAAATTAAGCGTGGCTTAATACGATGATATGTTAACAAATCGGGTATACACAGGGTGTTATAGTTGACCTTCCAGAAGAGGATTGTGGTTCCTCGAGGCCCCTTGACTGTTGAGATTATGGCAGAGGCTCATAAGGGTCAGTTTACTATCCACTCTAGTGCTACAAAGATGTATCATGACTTGACGCGAAATTTCTGGTGGCTGGGCATGAAGAAAGATATAGTTGTTTATGTGTCCAAGTGCTTAATATGCCAGATGGTAAAGATAGAACACCAGAAGCCGTTTGGTAAACTTCAACCTCTTGAGATACCACGGTGGAAGTGGGAGAGCATTTCCAAGGACTTCGTGGTGGGATTGCCGAAGACTCAGTCTAGTTATGACTCTATTTGGGTCATTGTGGACAGATTGACCAAGTCTGCCCATCTTCTTCTAGTAAATGTGAGTTTCACTACAGAGCAGTTGGCCCGTCTGTATGTTTGCGAGATCGTGAGG
Source organism: Gastrolobium villosum (assembly GCA_032173675.1). Lineage (NCBI taxonomy): Eukaryota > Viridiplantae > Streptophyta > Magnoliopsida > Fabales > Fabaceae > Gastrolobium > Gastrolobium villosum. The sequence continues at coordinate 9,605 of JAVKPL010006614.1, read as the reverse complement.
CTTCACGGGGTGCCCCAGAGTATCATCAATGATAGGGACCCGAAGTTCACATCTCGGTTCTGGGAGGCGCTGCAGGAGGCTTTTGGTACGCAGTTGAGACTGAGTACAGCTATCACCCTCAGACTGATTGACAGACTGAGCGAACCATCCAGACATTGGAGGACATGTTAAGGGCTTGCACCTTGGAGCAGGGCTCAACATGGGATAGGTACTTGCCACTAATAGAATTCTCGTACAACAATAGTTTCCATGCTAGCCTGGGCATGGCACTCTACGAGGCGTTGTATGGTAGGAGGTGTAGAACTCCTACCTGATGGTCTGAGGTTGGAGATAAAGAGTTATTTGGGTTGGACTTTATCCAGGATACTACCCAGCAGATCCAGTTGATCAGTGAAAAGTTGAAGCAGGCGAAGAATCGCCAGAAGAGCTACTATGATGTCAAGCATCTTCCACTGGAGTTTAGTGAGGGTAAGCATGTATTTAGGAGACTTTCACCTGTCACCGGTGTTGGTCGGGCCCTCGGAGAGAGGAAGCTGAGCCCGCGGTTTATTGGACCATACCAGATCCTTGGTAGAGTAGGACATGTTGCCTACCGCCTTTCCGTGCCTCTGAACTTTGCCAACATCCACGACATGTTTCACGTGTCTCAGCTTCGAAAGTACATAATGGATCCTTCGCACATGGTGCAACTGGATGATGTGGAGGTTCGGGAGAACCTAAAGACTCCCGTCGGACCACTCAAGATTCTCGATCGAGGCAAGAAGCAGCTGAGGAACAAGACCAATCCGATGGTGAAAGTGCAATGGACTGGACGTACTCCTGAGGAGTGCACTTGGGAGCGAGAGGACGAGCTTCTTCGGCAGTACCCCGAGTTTCGAGACATGTATGTTTCTGATTTTGAGGACAACATCCTTAAAAAGGTGGGGTGAATATATGCAAGAACATGCACCGTTAATTAAGGAGATTAATTAATTAAATGTGATAATTATGAAATAATTCCATAATTGACCCTAACAATTATTATGAGGCTCTAATAATTATAGTAAGTGAGTAATAATGCTGAAAGTCGCTTTTCTCACGAAAAGTGTAGATACCGGTTCTCCTACCCGGTATAAATGCGTGCCGGTGAAGTATCCCGGAAAATTATAATCAGTACATGATAATTACTAGAGTATTATGTAGAACATGTAAAATAAGTTTCAAGTCAAAATAATGAGAACTGTTGCCAGAACTGATACTGGCTATGGAAAAGCGTGTACGAGAAAGGTGCTCCGAAAAATAAAATAAAAATATGATAAATCTTAGAAAAATGAGTCGGTTAAGATTCCAAAGTTTGGGATCAAAATTCTAATCGTAGCTATTAATGTTAATACAATGTGATTAAGGCTTAAGTGGTCTATTTAAAGGCTTGGGACACACTTCTAGTCAGATTTTGTGCCTCCTACGTTGGTTTTCTGAAGAGTTGCTGCCACCCTATCTTCCTTGGTCACCTTTTCCTGAGAAAACCTCCAAGTCACCTCTTTTCTTTGGTTTCTTCACACTTTCTCCTTGTAAACACATGTGAGCAACATTGTGAGGGTGAGAGGTAGCTATTTCTGAGTTAGAGGGTCAGTGTGAGGGAGGTTAGTTGTTGCCTTGGTTGTTTGGGTGTTGGGAAGCCATGATCAGGGCATTTTGAGGTCCAAGTTGTGACCTTTGGTGAGAAAGAACCGACCTTTGTGGTGCTATTTTCGTGCACCTTGTTAAGGCAGATTTTTGGAGCTGTTTGGTGAGCTCCAAGAGCTTTCTTGCTGAGCTTTAAGCTTGGGTAAGTGTTACCAACCTTTGATCATGAGTTTAATGGGTTAAAGTTGGAGTCTTGCCATGTTTAACAAGATAAACAAGTAACCAACGGGTTAGATAGCATAAATAGAGTTAAAGATGCATGCTTTAACTTTTAGAAGTGTTAAAAATCCAACCTTGGAAGGATATATTCGCGAAATGCAGAAACTGCATTCTGTCACGAAATATCCGGATATGAATATCCAGATATGAATATCCGGATATGCCCCCGATAAATACCCGGATATTCTGGGATTTCGATGAACAGAATGTACTATTCATACATATTTGAGTTATGGGTTTATGGACCCTAGTTTGATGAAGTTGGACTTATTTAAATACTTAACTAAGCCAGAATCAGGGGATTAAGGGCTTGTCGCTTTATGGGAAGCCTTAAGACGTAAAACGTAAAGGAAAAATGTAGTCTTTATGTTTATGCTTATGATCAATGTTGTTGATATGATTATTGGTCTAAATCAGATTGTGATTCTACTGTGTTGGACCTTGAGCTGGGTGGACTCTTGGCTTTGGATTGATAGCTTGCAAGGTAAGCTTTCTTGTCCTCGATTTAGCCATTGTTTAGTTCCACCATTGCCCATGGGGGGATGGTTTATATGCATGATGTGTTTTCATGTACTGTTTTTGAAATGCTAATGAGTTGTTGAATGCAATCTCTTATAATATGTATGTGGTGTTACGCCACAGGAGGCCAAGGGGTGGTCCTGTGGGCGAGTACAATAAGGACTGGTACTGTGTGGATCCGAACAAGATATAGGTCGTGCTTGATTGGGAGAGGCCCATGACGGTTACCGAAGTGAGGAGTTTTCTGGGTTTGGCCGGTTACTACAGGAGTTTTCTGGGATTCTCCATGCTGGTCTTACCTTTGAATCGCCTCACTCGGAAGGAGACTTCATTCGTGTGGACACATGAGTGTGAGGAGTGTTTCCAGGAGTCGAAGGAGAGATTTACTACTGAACCTGTGTTGGTTCTTCCTGATCCTGCTGAAGAGATTGAGTTTTATATCGACGCCTCCGGAAAGGGGTTGGGCTATGTGTTGATGCAGCGGGGTAGAGTGATTGCTTATGCTTCGAGACAGTTAAAGCCTCATGAGGAGAACCACCTGACTCATGATTTGGAGTTGGCAACGATCTTGTTTGCTTTCAAGATTTGGAGGCATCATCTTTATGGCATGAAGTTTGCCGTGTTCAGTGATCACAAAAGTTTAAAGTATCTGTTCGATCAGAATGAGTTGAGCATGAGACAGCGGAGATGGATGGAGTATTTGAAAGACTACGACTTTGAGTTGAAGTACCATCCTGGCAAGGCCAATGTGGTAGCTAATGCTTTGAGTCGGAAATCCGTGAGTCTATCCAGTTTGACCATGGGTGATTATAATGTTATTGAGTAGTTTCGAGATCTGGCAGTGACCTCTTTGTTTGGGGGTACACTTCTCGAGATGGAGAACGTACAAGTGGAAAATGAGCTTATGGCAAAGATTAAAGAGGCTCAAGTGCAAAGAGAGTGCCTTAAGTATGTGAGAAACCAGGACGGTGTGTCTTGGAATGAGGATGGAGTGTTGATGTAAGAACCGGCACCGTTAATTAAGGAAATTAATAAATTTAAATATGGGAATTAGGAATTAATTTCATAATTGACCCTAATAATTATTATGAGGCTCTAATAATTATAGTAAGTGAGTAATAATGCTGAAAGTCGCATTTCGGACGAAAAGCGCAGATACCGGTTCTGCTACCCGGTATAAATGCGTACCGGTGAAGTATCACGAAAAATTATAATAAGTACATGATAATTACTAGAATAATATGTAGGACTTGTAAAACGAGTCTCAAGTCAAAATAATGAGAACTGGTGCCAGAACTGATACTGGCTATGGAAAAGCGCATACCGGAAAGGTTCCCCGAAAGTAGAATAGTGATAACACACATGGCATGAGTATCTATTGCACTGCATAGTTTTCGGAACTTATATTTTTGAACTGTTTTTAGAACTTATATTGTACATGTAAGTGAGCTTGGGGTGGAAGATCCTTGAGGACCCCTTGTCTTACTGAGATTTCTTTTTAGAGATCTCACCCCACGTTTGGGGCACCATTTCAGGGTCAGGTAATGCGGGGGTTGATACCTCTAGCGGTAGGAGGCAAGAGCTTAGCTGATTTATATTATGATATGATGAGTATGCTTGGATGCTGGATATGTCTGTTGCTATTTAGCTTATTTATTATGTTGCTGTTGTTAAGACCGTTGTTGGGGCTTTGTTGCCTTATTTGGTGAGCATGGGGATTGTCCATGCCGAATTGATTTGACTATGTCTTATTTTAGATTCGAGATGTGATAATGTATCAGGATTATGTCCGGACTACGTGTTGTAGTTCCGTGATTTTAGATACTCACTGTTATTTATATTATGAGGTTTTTCAGTTAGTTGTCTCTTGCAATATCATACAGGCAATGTTTTATGAAAATTGATTAAGTAATCAACTTGGCTAAGAATAATGACGTCATAATTGAACAGAAAAAGATATTCCGCATTTTAAATTAATCGTGGCTTAATACGATGATATGTTAACAAACCGGGTATACACGGGGTGTTATAGTTGACCTTCCAGAAGAGGATTGTGGTTCCTCGAGGCCCCTTGACTGTTGAGATTATGGCAGAGGCTCATAAGGGTCAGTTTACTATCCACTCTGGTGCTACAAAGATGTATCAGGACTTGAAGTGAAATTTCTGGTGGCCTGGCATAAAGAAATATATATTTGTTTATGTGTCCAAGTGCTTAATATGTAAGAAGGTAAAGATAGAACACCAGAAGCCGTCTGGTAAACTTCAACCTCTTGAGATACCACAGTGGAAGTGGGAGTGCATTTCCATGGACTTCATGGTGGGATTACCGAAGACTCAGTCTAGTTATGACTCTATTTGGGTCATTGTGTACAGATTAACCAAGTCTGCCCATCTTCTTCCAGTAAAGGTGAGTTTCAGTACAGAGCAGTTGGCCCGTCTGTATGTTTGCGAGATCGTGAGGCTTCACGGGGTGCCCGAGAGTATCATCAGTGATAGGGACCCGAAGTTCACATCTCGTTTCTGGGAGGCGCTACAGGAGGCTTTTGGTACACAATTGAGACTGAGTACAGCTATCACCATCAGACTGATTGACAGACTGAGCGGACCATCCAGACATTGGAGGACAGGTTGAGGTCTTGCACCATGGAGTAGGGCTCAACATGGGATAGGTACTTGCCACTGGTAGAATTCTCGTACAACAACAGTTTCCATGCTAGCCTGGGCATGGCACTCTACGAGGCGTTGTATGGTAAGAGGTGTAGGACTCCTACCTGATGGTCTGAGGTTGGAGATAAAGAGTTATTTGGGTTGGACTTTGTCCAGGATACTACCCAGCAGATCCAGTTGATCCGTGAAAAGTTGAAGCAGGCGAAGAATCGTCAAAAGAGCTACTATGATGTCAAGCATCGTCCACTGGAGTTTAGTGAGGGTAAGCACGTATTTATGAGACTTTCAACTGTCACTGGTGTTGGTCGGGCCCTCGGAGAGAGGAATCTGAGCCCGCGGTTTATTGGACCATACCAGATCCTTGGTAGAGTAGGACATGTTGCCTACCGCCTTGCCTTGCCTCCGAACTTGGCCAACATCCATGACATGTTTCACGTGTCTCAGCTTCGAAAGTACATAATGGATCATTCGCACGTGGTGCAATTGGATGATGTGGAGGTTCGGGAGAACCTAAAGACTCCCGTCGGACCACTCAAGATTCTCGATCGAGGCAAGAAGCAGCTGAGGAGCAAGACCAATCCGATGGTCAAAGTGCAATGGACTGGACGTACTCCTGAGGAGTGCACTTGGGAAAGAGAGGACGAGCTTCTTCGGCAGTACCCCGAGTTTCGAGACAGGTATGTTTCTGATTTTGAGGACAAAATCCTTAAAAAGGTGGGGTGAATATATGTAAGAACCTGCACCGTTAATTAAGGAGATTAATTAATTAAATGTGATAATTAGGAAATAATTCCATAATTGACCATAAAAATTATTATGAGGCTCTAATAATTATAGTAAGTGAGTAATAATGCTGAAAGTCGCTTTTCTCACGAAAAGTGCAGATACCGGTTCTCCTACCCGGTATAAATGCGTGTCGTTGAAGTATCCCGGAAAATTAAAATAAGTACATAATAATTACTAGAATATTATGTAGAACATGTAAAACAATTTTCAAGTCAAAATAATGAGAACTGGTGCCAGAACTGATACTGGCTATGGAAAAGCTCATACCAGAAAGGTGCTCCGAAAAATAAAATAAAAATATGATAACTCTTAGAAAAATGAGTAGGTTAAGATTCCAAAGTTTGGGATCAAAATGCTAATCGTAGCTATTAATGTTAATACAATGTGATTAAGACTTAAGTGGTCTATTTAAAGGCTTGGCACACACTTCTAGGTCAGATTTTGTGCCTCCTACGTTGGTTTTCTAAAGAGTTGCTGCCACCCTCTCTTCCTTGGTCACCTTTTCCTGAGAAAACCTCCAAGTCACCTCTTTTCTTTGATTTCTTCACCCTTTCTCCTTGTAAACACATGTGAGCAACATTGTGAGGGTGAGAGGTAGCCATTTCTGAGTTAAAGGGTCAGTGTGAGGGAGGTTAATTGCTGCCTTGGTTGTTTGGGTGTTGGGAAGCCATGATCATGGCATTTTGAGGTCCAACTGGTGACCTTTGGTGAGAAAGAACCAACCTTTGTGGTGCTATTTTCGTGCACCTTGTTAAGTCAGATTCTTGGAGCTGTTTGGTGAGCTCCAAGAGCCTTCTTGCTGAGCTTTAATCTTGGGTAAGTGTTACCAATCTTTGATCATGAGTTTAATGGGTTAATGTTGGAGTCTTGCCATGTTTAACAAGATAAACAAGCAACCAACAGATTAGATAGCATAAATGGACTTAACGATGCATGCTTTAACGTTTAGAAGTGTTAAAAATCCAACCTTGGAAGGTTATATTCGCGAAATGCAGAAACTGCGTTCTTTCGCGAAATATCCGGATATGGATATCCGAATAAGCCCCCGATAAATATCTGAATATTCTGGGATTTCGATGAACAGAATGTACTGTTCATACAGATTTGAGTTATGGGTTTGTGGACCCTAGTTTGATGAAGTTGGACTTATTTAAATACTTAACTAAGCCAGAATCAAGGGATTAAGGGCTTGTGTCTTTATGGGAAGCCTTAAGACGTAAAACGTAAAGGAAAAACGTAGTCTTTATGTTTATGCTTATGAGCAATGTTGTTGATATGATTATTGGTCTAAATCAGATTGAAGTTCTGTTGTGTTGGACCTTGAGCTGGGTGGACTCCTGGCTTTGGATTGATAGCTTGCAAGGTAAGCTTTCTTGTCCTCGGTTTAGCCATTGTTTGGTTCCACCATTGCCCATGGGGGGATGGTTTATATGCATGATGTGTTTTCATGTAATGTTTATGAAATGCTAATAAGCTGTTGAGTGCAATCTCTTATAATATGTATGTGGTGTTACGCCACAGGAGGCCAAGGGGTGGTCCTGTGGGCGAGTACAGTAACGACTGGTACTGTGTGGATCCGAACAAGATAGAGGTCGTGCTTGATTGGGAGAGGCCCAAGATAGTTACCGAATTGAGGAGTTTTCTGGGTTTGGCCGGTTACTACAGGAGGTTCATACAGGGATTCTCCATGCTGGTCTTACCTTTGAATCGCCTCACTCGGAAGGAGACTCCATTCGTGTGGACACATGAGTGTGATGAGTGTTTCCAGGAGTTGAAGGAGAGACTTACTACTGCACCTGTGTTGGTTCTTCCTGATCCTGCTGAGGAGATTGAGTTTTATACCGACGCCTCTGGAAAGGGACTGGGCTGTGTGTTGATGCAGCGGGGTAGAGTGATTGCTTATGCTTCGAGACAGTTAAAGCCTCATGAGGAGAACTACCCGACTCATGATTTGGAGTTGGCAGCGATCGTGTTTGCTTTCAAGATTTGGAGGCATCATCTTCATGGCATAAAGTTTGTCGTGTTCAATGATCACAAAAGTTTAAAGTATCTGTTCGATCAGAAAGAGCTGAACATGAGACTGCGGAGATGGATGGAGTATTTGAAAGACTACGACTTTGAGTTGAAGTACCATCCTGGCAAGGCCAATGTGGTAGCTGATGCTTTGAGTCGGAAATCCGTGAGTCTATCCAGTTTGACCATGGGTGATTATAATGTTAATGAGCAGTTTCGAGATCTGGCAGTGACCTCTTTGTTTGGGGGTACACTTCTCGAGATGGAGAACTTACAAGTGGAAAATGAGCTTATGGCAAAGACTAAAGAGGCTCAAGTGCAAAGAGAGTGCCTTAAGTATGTGAGAAACTGTAACAGTCCGCGTTAACACGGTTTGTTAACATACTATCGTATTAAGCCACGCTTAATTAAAATGCGAAATAACTTTTTCTTTAATTCAATTATGATGTCATTAACCTTAGCCTGGACAAACCCCATGCTCACCAAATAAGGCAACAATGCCCAACATCAGTCTCAACAGACAAGAACATAATAATATCGGAAAACATAAACAGCAGTCAATATCCTACATCCAACACGTCAGCATATCACAGTAATATCTAACTCAGCTCTGGCCTCCTGCCACCTGAGGCCTCAACATTACCCGAACCTGAAATAAGCGTCCCCAAACGTGAGGTGAGATCTCTAAACAAGAAATCTCAGTAAGACAAGGGATCCTCAAGGATCTTCCACCCCAAGCTCACTTACATGTGCAATATAAGTTCTAAAAATAGTATTTCCAATATTAGTTCCAAAAGTATGCAGTGCAACAGATATTCGTGTCATGTGTGTTTATACTATCTACGGGCCAGAGAAATGTAGGAATACGTCTATACCCAAATGAGTACAAGGAACACCGCTTGCACCTCACCCACAGCCTCACCTTATCGTATGTACCACATACTCAGGCTTACCGTAAATGTGGACACCACATTGCATATCATAAAAGCACATTGCATAAAACAGCTCAACAGCATTTCCAAATATCAAAAGCATGTAACACATCATGCATAAACCACATCCCCATGGGACATGGTGGAATCACAACATGGCTAAATCGAGGACACGAAAGCTTACCTTGCAAGTAATCAATCCAAGCCAAGAGTCCAACCACTCTCAAGTCCAAACACAGCAGTATCACAATCTGTTATGGACCAATAATATATCATTAATTATGCATCACAAGCATACAACTTAAAGACTACGCCTTTCCTTTACATTTTACGTCTTAAGGCTTCCAACAAAGCCATAAGCCCTTAATCATATGATTCAGACTTAGTTCATTAATTACAGAAGTTCAACTTCCTTAATCTAGGGTCCGCAAACCCTAACATCATCTCTGTATGAACAGTACTTCACTGTTCTACGAAATCCCAGAATATCCGGATATCTTACTGGCCATATCCGGATATACAATATCCGGATATCCAGATCCCCATATCCAGATACCATATCCGGATATCTGTTTGACAAATATCCGGATATTTCACGACATAATGCAGTTCTGCATTTTCGTGAAAATCCAGTCCAAAGGATCCAACTTTAACCGATTATAGGCACTTAAACATGCATTTCTAGGTGTGTTTAACCTACCCACCCTTAAGTTATCAACTTAGTTCAATACATGCATCAAGGTTCCATTTTTAAGCATATAAAATCATGATCATGGTTGGTATAACTCACCAAAGGTTCAAAAC